>KK351018.1:3650134-3719213 GCA_000671755.1 Glossina brevipalpis
CCAACAGGAGAGGTGTCGTATTCCACCAGGACAACGCTAGGCCACACACATCTACAGTGACTCGCCAGAAACTTCGGGAGCTTGGTTGGGAAGTTTAACAACAAAACGGTGCATATTTGACCCAAATCGGACAATCCGAAGCATGTTAAATAAAGTCTTGAAGTTCATATAAAAATAATGGATTTCTTTTTCCCCAAACTAATATGTTCCAAAATAGTATGCGTTTTCTCTCGACACACATTATAAATGTATATATATATATATGTAAGGAATATAAGAGTAAACGTCAATTATTTATTCATTTTGCGCAGATATGTTTGCAAACATTGATTTAAAGTTGTTTATTAGATTTTTATTCCTTTCAAAGCCCATTCTAAGCAATTCTTTTTTTTCCCTTCTTTCTTTTAGTCTTTTAGTTTTTTCCTCAATTTTGTACAGTTTATTTCACGAAGCACGCAATCAAATATTTGATGACTGGTTTCTTTTCCCTTTTTCTTCTCTTTTTTGTTAACTAATTCTTAGACATTTAACTGTAATTTCATTTTATTTCCACTTTTAATTAAAATTCTTTCTATTTGTTTAAGTTTTGCTGTCATGAAATAAAAACGAGTAATAACAGTTTTTCGGCATCTTTTCCGAAAGATAAAACGCAAAAGATAGAGAAGAATGAAGAATGAAGTATGAAGAAGAAAGAGAAAAAGAGAGAAAGAGAAAGAGAGAAGATTATTTTTGAAACATACAATGTTTGAATGAAAAAAGTTATTGAGAACAATTTTTATTATTAAATTTACAGTAATTTTGTAATGTTGTCGTGACATAAAATATTTCCTCATTTAATGAACAGTTTCGACAGAGAATCGCTTCTAATAATATGCAAAAAAAAATATATAAAATCTAAATGTCTTAAAAAATCGTAATCAGTTTTAGTTATATTGCGATATTCAATAACCAAATTTCTAAAAAATTAATTTAATAATTATTTTGTACTTTCTTCTACATTCCGCGGTTTCTCTCATCATCATTTTCGACAGTAGACTTTTTTTCAATATCTATTTGATACTCCCTCTCTCTCTCTCTCTCTCTCTCTCTCTCTCTCTCACTTGGTTTTTTTCGATTCTATCATAAACCATTCTATACATAGCAATACTTTTGGTTATTTGAATTTTTTTTTAAGAAAAGCTATAACAATTCAAAAAGTTTTTAAGATATTGTGACCGTACGTACGATGAAAGGTTATGGAGGCTATTATGCAAAGGCTTAAGTGCGTAAATTTTTGCTCTCTTTTGGTGGCCTTTAAAACTTTTCACGAATAAAAAAACTAGCAAGTTCTTTTTACAGATAAAGGCGATATTCTAAATTACTTCCAGGCAATATATGAGGAGCTGAGTAAAAAGTTACGGCAAAAGTTTAAATCTGTGAATTTCAGAGGTTAGAATTAGAATTACATTAGAGAGTTTTGGAATTCCTTGAAATCTAAACTAAAAACAAAATTTAATTTAGGATAGCGCAAAAATGTCGAGAATGGTGTAATCATAAACAACACAACCATTACGTTCCAAATCGTACCCATTTAATCTTAAACACAAGAAATAAATTTTTTTTTTATGCAAACACCTCCCGAATTTTGTGCGATCAGTAACTTAATATTTATATCACGCATTTTACCCTGTTTTGTCGATATTATGTGTCGTCTACAATTTTTAAGAAAATAGTTTTTAGGTACAATGCAGCAGTCATCTTAGTTAATGGGTCCGACGGGTTAACTTTGCTTTCATTGAAAAATTAGGTTCAATCGAATAACTGAAATCATGCCGAACACATAGAACTTTATTAATATAATTATTTTCTATAGAGTACTTCGGATCACTTTCTATAAAGTACTTTGGATCACTAATTTGATCAAATATGAAAATTTTCTTTATTCAAACCATTAAGATAAAGTGCATTCAATACTTCACAATAAATCTTTAAGTGCGTAACTTGAAATAATGAATCGTTCGCGGAGATGCCTACCAATCAATTCATTCGGATTTCACAATTTTGTTCTCTAGCATTGCGAATCTTATTGGGAGAAAAACCTTATTGAGTTTATTCGCCAATATTACAAGATATTTAAGATATTTTGCTCTTATCAAAATTTCTAAATAACCATCGTAAATAGTAGTAAGAGCAGGAAAGGTTGTCTTCAATGAGCTTGAGTCAAAAAAAAAAAATTAAACAAAACGTAAAATTAAGAAATAAGAAAATTATACAATATTCGATTGCGCTTGAAGGAACCATTGGCTTCGAAGGAAGAAAATTTAATTTCGATATTCTTTTATATTGGATGCTTATGGCCAATTTTATTAAATTTTTGTTCTAGCACAGTAACATATCATGGACGAATAGTGAGCCGTAAATAGAATTTTTATTTTTTTTTATTTTGAAAACGAAGTTGTTCTCAATTTGTTTTCTATTTTAAACGTGTCCGTTTTGACCGATTTGTTGCATTTTCAATCTCAGTACCTTTAGTAACTTCATAGGTCTTTCCCAAATTTGAAGTCAATATTTTAATTTTGCGATTAGAAGAACGTTTACCATACACATCTGTGATCAAAAGGATGGGCAAACATGGCTAGATTGATTCAAAATTTGATCTAATCAAAAATATATATACTTCAAGCAAGCTTCCTTCCGGCTTCGGCAAACTTTTTCACAAAATATTATATATCCCTAGACATCTCTGAAAATAATAAAAAAAAAGCAAAACGGAACGAAATTCTAAGTGAAATACCTTAATGCGCACGAGCAAGGAAGATAATGCTCAGATTACCTTAAGTAAGATTAAGCAAATTTTCATTTCCCTTGATTTAAAGATCATTCCTGTTCACTTAGGAAAGAAAGCTAAATGATAAAAAAAATTCAGATCTAAATCTAAAAGCGGCAAGAAAAATAATATTACAAAAGCGTTACATATTTGATTAGTGTAAAAAAATTCATTGAAAGTTGTCAAAAAAAGGGGCGAAATTAGTCAAAGAAAAAAAAAATTTAATATTCTAATCACAAAAAATCCTTTGTTATTGTGTAGAAATGTTTACTAAAAATTTTATCACTTAACCTCGTATAACCGGCCAAGGATAGCTGGAGCGAATTTTTTTTTTTTTTTCATTCTTCCATAGATTAAGTAACTAATGGCTGTTGGTATGTTGCGTTGTGATGATTCCTTATTGTTGTTGTTTTTGCTTTCTGTTATTATTTTGTTTTTATTATTTGATTTCATCAAGTTATGCCAAACTTTTTTCGGATTTTGTTTTGTTGCAAAACTACGCACAACTATGGCATGGTTTTGTCTAAAATTTGTTTTTTTTTTTTTTGCAAGTTTTTCTTGGCTTATGTCACGTTTTTGTTGCTATTATTGTTATTTCTTTAATATCTTTTACAAACCAAAATTTCATTACACAGTTTTCTTCTTATACAATAAAAAGCTTTTTGCATACATTTTTTTACGAGAAAGTATTGTCCTGCTTTGTTCTTGTTGTTTGGCTGGCACGCATACCAAATGAATATCATCAAATTCATACAGTTGTTGTTGCCTTCTTCTTCTCATCCTTTTTAGTTGCACTCTCTCTCTCTCTCTCTCTCTCTCTCTCTCTCTCTCTCTCTCTCTCTCTCTCTGTCATTCACTTTGTGTGTAGGTGCGTGCTTGCGTTGTGCATGCATAGCAAATACCGTTATTTTTTTTTTTTCATTATGCTGTTATTTCACAGTGATTTTTATCTTGGCGGCCAACGCAAATGGTTTAATTGAAATTCTTGGAGGTTATGCAGGATATTTTCAACCATCGTCATCATTACCAACACACACAGGCAATGGCGCACTTATTATACAGATATGCGTTATATTTTAAATTATTTATTTTTTAATAAATATTGGAAATTATTCAAAAATGCATAAATTTTACATTTTTTATCGTCGTATTGTAGGAAAACTCATATCGCTGGCGCTTGTTTATACGATAGTCAACACAACTTGCCTTTATTGGGGTGAGGCATTCAAAGAAACTTAACAAAGCATAAAAGCCATAAATATTTGTAAAGGAATTAAGAGAAAAAAAATTATCATCGTTTATGAAAGTTGTTACCACAAAAAGGAAAAAAAAAAGCGGAACCAGAAAAACAAAACTTGATTAATTTCCTGCTGAAGTCAGAAAAGGGTGTGAGGAAAGGAAAAGATGATATACAGTATTCAGCTGAGTTTCTAATACACATCGTTTATGTAAACCTCAATATAAAAGAAAAAAAAACTTCTTTAAAAGTCTTGGAGATTCTTTTACAAAAAGCTTCCTGGTTTTAGATTGGAAGCTCGTACAGTGAGAATTCTATCATTTTATTTAACGTCAATATGACATATAATAACTAGAGATATAATAGGAAATTATTTGCATCGGAACAAATGGGATTCAATAAGGAGATTAGATCATAAACCTTATTCAAACTTTTGCAGTGTTGGATGTGCATTCGCTAAGATTTATAAAGCGACAGTTCCTTGATAGACCTACGGGAGTATTAAAGTTGATCTCATTAGACAAAAAAAGCGACTTAACCATACGATTTATTAATTTAACCAAGAAGGTAACGCTTACGTTTCTCAAGGGGCACTAAAGATATAAGTAGCAAACTGTTTTCGTACGATAGATAGATAGATAGATAGATAGATAGACAAATCAACGGGTCCCAACCTAAGTTTCGTAGCGCAAACATTAGAAACTGTTCTTGTGAGGACTCAAATGAATCAACCTGACAACGATAAAAAGGTAGTAGAAGATATGACCAAGACATACTTCAGTATAGGTCGTATCAGGCTCGTACAATGTCGTTTCGTTTCGTAAAGGTGATCGAATTCGCTAGTTTTATAAAACCTAATACTGACTTACCTTTATTCAAAGTTTGTTCGATGTGCAAGTTGAAACGAAGTTTATGATCGAACAGAACACCAGGATCAAGCAAAATATCTACAACCTCCAGCTTGTAAGAGTCAATGAAGTATGCTATTGTCTTAGACAAAGTAGTGGGGGGCATTCCTTGTTCTATTATAAACTTTTTAAAATGGTCTTCTAACGTGTCGGTGTACAATAGTTTTTGAGTCGCTTTTGGGCAAAAACGTGCTAGTATGTCAAATATCGTCAAAATTTTGCGACCTAACCCGTTCTGTAAAAGCAAAACATAAAAAAATTAAAATAAATTATCGACAAAAAATTATAAATTATTTTCAAAACCAATAATAACAATAAAAGGAAATTTAAATTTTGTGAGTTAACTAATATTCCAAAAATGATGATAGCATTATTAAATTAATTAAATTATAATGGTTTCCCATTCATTATATTGCATTTTAAGGTCTAACACAAACTTTGTATAACTTTGTTTTTATTACATTTTGCATATTTGTTGTTGCTTATAATACGTAGTTTGTTTATAAAAAGGAAACGAACGTTAGATAGTCACTCATTTTCTGGTGTGTTAATGTACAATAAATGATAGCAGCGATAGCTATGGTGAGAATGGGATATAATGGCAAAAAATTTCATTCTCAATTCTCGTCGCAAAAAAAAAAACGAACGATAATAAAAAAAACTTTCGTAAGTACCCTTCTGACTTACCATAATTGACAGAGAGAGAGAGAGGCAGAGAGAGAGAGAGAGAGAGAGAGAGAGAGAGAGAGAGAGAGTGATAGAGTATTTCTCAGCTGTTGTGCTTACGTAAATCAAAAGAAGATCGCCATCGGAAGAATATGAATGCTAAAGTATATCTCGGTCAACCGTCAGCTGAAAAGGAAACTTAAATTATTGATACATAATTAGAGTGTTTGATCTCTTTTTAAACGATCGGGATCATGCCAAGCTTCTATTAGGGCAACTTAAGTTGATAACTCTATATACGTAGCCAAAAAACCACTAAAAAAAAGGTTAATGGCACAATAATCTACATTAGAAAGTTTCCCCTGCGACCAAAGTGCCAATAGAATCAGTTACCTTGAGAAGAAACATTTGCCTAAACAGACATAATCTAATTTAAAAGTATAAAATCCTATATAAAAACAATTTTCGGGCGTTTCCAATTTTTTCTATGCCTAAAATTAAGTATGTCAACGCAACCCATAATTACAAAGAATGAGAGAAGATAAAATAAATAGAGATTTATGAATAGCAAATATTATATAATATACTTAATTATCGTCTCAGTTCTATCATACCATAGTAATTTTTTACGCATGCAAAGCAAACAAGCAAGCAAGAGCGACTAATAAGACAAGCAAAGAAAAATTTTGCAAAGTAAACGAACTTAATTGATTAATTACTTATAGTAATACTAGATTCATACATACATACACATTTATATTCGTTTCATGTGATGTTGTTGTTGCTTGTTAGTGTTCTTTTTTTTTTAGCCTTTCGTGCTGTTTGTTTGTTATACAAAAAAAGATTATTTGTTTTATGTAATTGTTACAACAACAATAAAAGTTCTTCTCGCTGCACCAGTGTTTTGGGGTGCGGTTAGAAAATCAATGACATGATTAATAGCTATTTTAATTATATTAAAGCAAAATGATACGAGCACAAGAAGCACGAACAAGCACGAACGATACTGTAAATATTTAGAATGACTATGGAAATCTTGCGACTAAGATATATGGGTGTATATCGCATTAAATTGAAAAGAAAATTTAAAGCAAATGCAGCAAATATTGTACACACCCTAAGATTATTATTCAAAATATTCTGTGTTGAATTTTAATCTTAAAAATAACAAAAAGAGAACTAATTGTTATTAATTTTCTTATTCATTTACACAATACGAAATTAAAATTCCGTTGGGAATCGATAACTACACATATATGAGGAAAATTTTCCATTAACAGATGAACAATTTTTCAAATGTATGGAAATTTTTCATCTGGACGGAAAATTTTCGTCCAATTTTTTTTAAATTACCCATACAGATGAACAATTCCCGTAAAGATGAAAAATTTACCACACAGATGAACAATTCCCATAGAGATGAACAATTCCCATTGAGATGAAAAATTTCCCATACAGATGAAAATTTCCCATACAGATAAAAAATTTCCCATACAGATGAAAATTTTTCCCCTTACAGATGAACATTTAACATGTATATGGATATATTCTCGACCTGTTTATGTATGGTGAGCAGATTTTTAAGTCAGTTTCACTTGAAATGAAAATGACGAAAATTGCATTAAGACCCGAGATTTAATATTCTACAAGAAAAACTCTACATTCATATATTTGTGTATAAAAACAACAAGTAAAAAAATTGTATTCGGCTTTGCCTAATGTTTTATACCCATCACCTTTATCTTAAAAAAAAGAGGCAAAAGAAGTAAATTTAGTGGGTGGGCGGGGCAGATCTTTCCAGTTTTTATGAAAGTGGATGTTTTTATTTCATATTCTATGAGCGCTAAGCAAAACCTCCAATCAACAGGCGTGTTTCCTGGCTTATTTTACACTGTAGTCGATTTTATACAATAGGCGCGGCCTGTGATCAATTTGTTCTGTTTCAATAGCAACGTATGTGAGAGAACTTCCAATGTTTCCGACAAATTTGAAGCCAATTTTTTATGTTTGCGGCCAGGGGAATATTTACAAGGGACGGATAGGCAGATATGGGTAAACCGATTCTAAATTTGATGCTGATTAAAAACATATATGCTATACATGTATACTTTATGCTATATATATTTGAAGCCTTCTTCTGGGTGTTGCAAATAAACCGACACTGAAAAAAACTCATTGACTTAACGATGAAAGGTTCCTACATCGAACACCACTTAATTGTTGTATATGTAAAGAAGTCTATTGCATTCTTAATGATGATTGTAAGTAATACAAATTCGAATAAAAATGGTTCGCGATACCAACAGTTTTTAGTATTTGATCTCGACTCCAACAAATAAACAGCATCATCTTTCTGATCGAAGAAAGATTTCACATTATTCCGACTCATTCCAATTTCGCTTATCGTTATCAAAGATAATTTATTATCGATATATACTCTCTTTATCGTATCCCCATTCTCTGCGTTTTTTCGCTCCTGACTAACTTAAACAATGCTGTGATTAATGTTTTGAAACACGCAAGCACGTAAGGTTTATGATTTCTCTCTCATGAGACTCTATTTTGGGCTAGAAAGGACTGCTTTCAAAACCAAGACAATCATTTAATAATTGCATTTGAACGAAAGACATATTGAAGATATAGGAAATAAATAGTACACATCTGAATGAATGATTCTACAGAACTTTTTTTTCTACACTCGCACGAAGTATTTTAATTTATTCAAATAATAATAATTTCACTTCGTTCAGAAGCAAATTTATGCATGCGATATACATTTATGCGCAAGTGTTTAATTTCAATAAATTTTTATACGAACAATTTTCATTTGTTGTAAATTTATTGAAAAAAACTCTATAAAATAAATTATAAATGTTTTGAATTTCATGAGAAAACCGTTTTATAAGCTCAGTTAAAGTAAAGTACCTCTTAACATAAATGAGAGCATATTTGTACATAAATGTAAGGATATCTTTCAGTTGTAATGCAAATATATTCCAAATTTTTGTTTTATGAGCTCTTAACATGACTATTAACATGTATAAATATACACATACATACATACATACAAATATATATATATACTGCGGCTTAACAATATTTATATCCAACAACGATGGATGGGAGTTTATTCATTCGGTCATATACCATAAAAAGTCGATAAATATTAACTTATGAATCAATCTACGCGTATTGTCCGTCTCTCTGTCTATACAATATTTTTGGTAAACTTTCTCCTGGTCGTAAAAATGAAAATAGGGGCTTCAAATTTGCCAGAAGCATAAGAAGTTCTTTCTAGCGGAGCATATCGATTAAAGGACATGCCTGCAGTGTAACGAAATTTAAGAAGAACTTTTGGCTTCAAAAACAGATCAAAAATTGATAATTTGCTCATTATTCATAAACCAGATATACGATAAAGGTTTCAACGAAGTGTGGAAAAAATCAGCCACGCCTCATCAATATTATAGAGTACCGAATTTTTTTTTTTTTTTTAGTTTTGTTAAAACAAACGGATTCGATCACAGCTGAATGTAATTTTCTTAACTGTTCTGCTCTGGAAGTGAAATTGTAAGCAACTTTTTTCAAAGTTAGCTAATTCGAAGAAAAATTAAGGGACGTGGAACAAATTCGTTTCGACACAGGAATCTAAGAAGCAGTCATTAATATTGTCGGTAGTGTCATAGTTTATGATCAGAACTTCCGCCTCTCTCGCAAACAAAAAATAGACCAATAATTCGACTTTACCAAGCCGAAATTATTTTGGTTTGCAAAAGATAAAATCTTCATGATTTAAAAATTCAGTCACTTTTTTTATACTTTTTAATTTGTAATATTTTAACATTTTTTAGAAAATTTTATGTATATGAAAAGACCCTTAAATAACTATAATCACTTTTTTTTTACCTGTTCCAGATGGTTCGTGATGCCGATGACATATATCTGTTTCTAAGAAAAGGAATCATTTTAATAACCTTTTGTTTCGAATTTCCATATGCACTTATCAAGTACATATCTACTTCATTTGCAATTAAAGTTGCATCTGAATCATCAGTTGCAGTAATATCCAAACGGCTCTTATAATAGATTTCGTAGTTCTTCTAAATTTAACAAGATATACAATATTGAAATGTCATATAGAGAATACTCATATCTTTCTTGTCAACATCAAAACTCAAACGCCTTCAAATAACTAATAAAAAAAACCAATCAAGTTTGCTTAAAAAGGGATAGTATTCAACGCGCGTTACTCCCGAGATATCAAGATCCCTATAAGAGGATGTCAAGAAGTCACATAAAATTTTTAAAATTCAGTTCTCTAATAAAGACAAAAATACTTCTATTGACAGGCATTTCTAGAATGTTACGTCTCAGCATTAACAATCACGTATTCCTCACATTGCAACATTAGAACTGAAATTACAAAGCCATCTTGTCACTAGGAAGGGAGAAGCGATATGATGCATTGCTTGTGTTAATTATATATATTAAGTTTATGCGGATGTGTGTAGTTCTCAGAAGGGTTCAAAATAGACTCACTTTCTATTAGTCAGAATTTAGAACCATTTTTTTAAATCGATTTAGGCTGGTCCGTCCTGCCTGTCTATCTGTCGGTTTGATGTCTGTCCATTGTACACTGACAAGGTTTGGCCCAAGGAGACAGGTAAGGGAAAAGACACAGCATTGGTTCATTTTTACAATCATTCCAAATATTTTTCAAAAATTTTCAGATAAGAAAAAAATGTAAATTTCAAAATTTCTCAATAAAAATAGCTGAGTAATAGTATATCCGCATACTAAATTGATGTGAAAAATTTGAATGAAACGGATTACAGTGTTTCGATCTCTTGACATATAACTGTTCCTACGAGTAGTAAGCCTTTATATGGCAAAAATAGTCTAATTGTTATTATTTTTTTTTTTTTTGGAAATCGGTCCATAGTAGCAATCTGAGATAAAAATTTAGCTTAGAAAATATGTCTACCCGTTGGTCTCATTCCCCCACATAAAATTGGTTTATGACTATAGTTTGGCTTACAAATTTAGTCAACCGAGGTTTTTGTGACAATTTTTCCAGGATGAAAGTAGAGGTAAGAGAATGGTAATATTAGAGGAGATGCAAATATGGATCGATAAAAAAAGTTTTAAGTACCAGTACATTGGTACGCAACCAAGTTTGTAAAACAAGATTTTTAGACCATTTGACGATAATTGAAATTTATGAGATGATTTTGATTTCCATTAACATGCTATCAATTTTACTTACAACCAATTGTCATTCAAAATTCTTAGACGACAATACTAACCTTACTATCCTACCGATTATTGTTACCCCAGTAACTGAAATAGTAACAATGTATGCATAATTTTTCTCAAAATACAAATTCAACCACAACTAACCAACACTTTTTCTCAAAAACTGGAATTTTTCGAATAAATTTAAATAAAAATAAAAAAATAATATATCTATACTGAAAAGCAATCAATTTAAAAACAAACCAAAATAATAAATATTATTAAACTAAAACAAAATGTTATTTTATGCAGTTATATGAGAATGAATACAAACAGCCCTGAAAATGCATAAATTCATGCAGGCAAGCATACATATGTTGTATAACAAAATATTTTTTAGATGACATTGGAATAGCTTGAGTGATATATTGTTAATATTATGTTTAAAAACTCTACATATCACATATACATATATATATATATATATTCATATCACTAACATAGATACATACATGATGACAATATCAAATGCATCACGTTGGGGTCATTTAAATACTTTTTTTTTCTATGTTTGGAATTTATGGTCACTTATGTGATGCATGTGAACTTTTCATCTTATTGTTATTATTATTGTTGTAACTTTTATTGAATGCAGTAAAAAAATTTTTTTTTTTGTGATCTCCAAATAACAAGCGGCTGCCTAACCTAAGTACATTATTGAAAAAATTGATTGAATATCATTTGTTGAGAAAAGATGCCCGCCAGTACCATCTTCTAGTATCATCTTCTGCACTTCTAGAAAGATCGAACTGTTTTTAAAACAAATTCATCGAAGAAATCAGCCGATTTTCGTTATATCGTAGAACATCTCGATTTTTTTTTTGTTAATGTTTGAGAACCTTTTTTGTTGATATTTAAATATACATCGAATAATTTTATCCTTCATTTTCTTAGCTAATGAGTTTTCGCAGAATATTTAAATGAAATAAAGACAACTGAGAAAATTATATTCGTCTGTGTCGATTCTTTCATACCTACCACCTTTATCTTAAAAAAAGAGGGGAACTAAACTGCAATATGCGGGCGTGGCAGTGAAAGAACTTCCAATGTTTTTGCCAAATTTGAAGCCGATATCTTCATTTTTGCGGCTAGGAGAATGCTTACCACCTACATTATATAAACGGACGGACAGTCGGACAGACGGACAGTCGGACAGACGGACAGACGGACAGGCGGACAGACGGACAGATGGACAGTCGGACAGATGGACAGTCGGACAGTCGGACAGTCGCACAAATGGACAGACGGACAGACGGACAGTCGGACAGACGGACAGACGGACAGACGGACAGTAGGACAACCGGACAGAAGGACAGTCGAAAAGACGGACAGTCGCACAGTCGGACAGACGGACAGTCGGACAGACGGACGGACGGGCAGACGGACAGTCGGACAGTCGGACAGTAGGACAACCGGACAGAAGGACAGTCGAAAAGACGGTCAGTCGGACAGACGGACATGCTTAAATCGATTCTAAATTTGATGCTGATTAAAAATTCGAAGTTTCCTTTTGGTAGTTACAAACCAAATGGCAAAATGAAATGTTGGAATGAAAAATTGGAGCGCTTACGAGAAAGACTTAAATTTCATTGAAAAAATCTGTCACAGGTCATACAAGGTTCTAAATTGAAATTTCATTTTCATATCAAATCTGTTGTAAATAAAGCGAAATCGCTTATTGGATAAATTAAAAGATATTCGAAAGAATTTTGTGACCCTTACATTACTAAGAGATTATACACGACGCTTGATGGGACAACTCTTGAATATGCTTCGGTGATTCGGACACCTAACTATATGATTCATATCGATAGTATTGAATCCGTACAAAGAAATTTTTTAATTTTTCCCCTTCGAGGTTTAAGTTAGGATCCTCAACATTTGTTGCCGCCCTACGCGAACAGGCCACAGCTTATTGATCTCCCCACATTACAAGAAAGGAAAGGGAAATGTTAAGAGTAGTGTTTATATCAAAGTTGATCAAAGGTTTAATTTCCTCACCTTCCCATAGCATGTAAAACAAAATTCTGGCACATAAATCAAATTACTTTCGACCATGATTAACACAAGTTTTTACACTATCCATTGGATATTAATATCTATTCAAATTCATTTTTCTATTAATTTTTTTATATATGTTCGTCTACCCAAAAAAAATTGATTTGGTTTTGCATTGAAAGCCTTGTTAAGCTTTCGGGAATAAAGTAATTAAGCGCAAAAATAAAAGAAGAATTGATTGCGAACTGTAAATATGATTTATTAAATAAAATATAAATTTTGAATATTTTAAATTGATTTTTTTTCTTATTTCTTTTTTTACATCTTTTGCTTTTATAATAAATAAATCTTATTCAAATAATATACTTTCAATTGGAGCCTTCTTATAACGTTCAATACGTAAGCCCAAGGTAACTTTGTCAATGAAAGCTAAAAAAAAAAATTAAAAGAAAAAGAACACGCGAGTACTCACATTTTACATAAAAGAGTAAAAAATTGTAATGAACGAAAGAAGAGAAAAAAAAAGACTTCATTCTCTATTTCACTACAACATTTGTATGTGTGAGATATATTGTGTTACTATTGCAAAGTCATAAAAACTAAACAAATCCATATGTGTGTGTAAAGAAAAACCAAAAGAGAAAATTTTGCATTGATATTAGTGCCATTTTACTTAAATTTCTGTACATGTGTTCCTTCAAAAGACTTTATTTTCTCCAGAAGGCGACTACAGAGAAGCATATAAATGAAGAAATCAAAAAATTTTTAAAAGTTTCTTTTTTTTAATGGTTTGCATTAATTGTGGCTAGAAATACAATGTTCACACACACACACATATATATATATCTAAAGGTTCCCCGCTTAAAGTCAATGTAAACATAATAGAAGTTCTTATGTTACATTAGTTATACGATCATGCTCTTTTCCCGCTTCTTAGAATGACGCAGAGTGATGCAGCAAATGCAACATAATGTCGTATGCACAGAAGATAAGTTTGTAATTGAAAGTTAAACATCAACCATGAACCACTATCCTTATTAACTTTCACTATCATAAAGTTTTTAAAATTTACTTTTTTTTAAGAATTCCTGAAAAAGTGAAGAAAAAATGAAAATCAAAACAAGTGGAAAAAGTTTTTTTTATATTATAAAATGTCAATTTTTTTGGACAATTTAGCTTGGCGAAATAGTTTAACGAACATCTCTCAGCAAAAATGGAACATAAACATTTTTTCTAGGTAACCTCTACCTCCTTTCAACTTCATTTTTTCTACTTATTTACTCTTTCAATAAAAGTAAGACTGTTTCAAAGAATCTCACGGAGCACAATACAAAAATAAAATCCTCATTTTAAACAAGTAAGAAATTTATATTCGGTAGTGCGGAATACTCACCATCTTTATCTTAAAATAAGATAAAAAAAAAACCCATTTGAATAGCTAGATCTGGCAGATTATTTCTATTGTTGTAGAATAATGTGAAAATTTTCATTGTATAGGCTACGCGTAGTGAGCAAAACACTCACAAAACAAAGGTGTTTTTAGCTTATTTTATAATGTTGACGTTACCTGTGATCGACTGGACCCATTTTCAATACCCATCTACGTGCACTTTTAATGTTTCTGTCAAATTTGATCAAGATATCTTAATTCTTGTGAATGTATAAATGATTACCGCAGACACTATACACATACAGCAGACAGACAGACGAACAGACGTACGGACGGGCAATTCTGACCAAATTCCTTAATTTAGTATTGTTCATATAGTGATCTTATCATGTAATAGTAATAATTCTTTACATCCTTTGAACCCATTCTATTAGAAATGCACGCGTTTCTCATCGAATAAAACTAAAAATCTTTTTCATCATTTCCGTAATTGCTCGCGTCAGTTCAGCTGCCAAAAAAAAACAACTTTCGAATGCCAGCAACTCTCTGCATGTGTTGCTGTAAAATAGTAGCAATCAGGGAATATAAAACAATAATACAATGGACTACCACGAGATTTTGGACAACCTGCTCAAATTACAATATGTTACAATATGTGTATGTGCAAAGTAAATGTTAGAAGAATCTTGTAGTGAAAATGTGTATGTATAGATGAGAATTCTATTTCGTGACATCGACCCGCTCTACTTTTACGAAATGATATCAATTCGACTCGAATGTTTAATGACGATTGCAGGAGATGGAGGGTTGTTGTTATACTAACTTCCCACACAGATATAAGGCTCCTACCTTTCGAGCCATCTCCTTCCCCAGACTTATCTCTGATTATCAGTGTATTAAAAGTGTATAGGACGTAACCTTACCTGTTCGCGTGCTGAGTAATCCTCACCATTATATGTATGCGTACTAGGTGAAAAAACAAAAAAAAAATCGATTTTCAAAATATATTAATGTAATGCAATATATCGAATAAAAAATGTACACAATAAACGAAGATAAATGACAAATAGTTTTTTTTCACTTCTCAGCAGCTGAACTCGAAATTAATTTTCTTTCCCTTTTTCTAAAATCTTTTCAAGTCAGGTCAGTCTATGCGTAATTTACATGCAGGAAGAGATCCAAAGATATTTTAATTAAATATCAAGCGGTCATCTGATACGAATGGAAATAATATAACAATTTTAACCGACCTGCCAAGTCAAACAGCTCACTAACCTTAGTCAACTAAACGCACGTGTAAGACAAGAAATGAAAGGTGAAACCAAAAATTTGCTGTTGAAAAACTATCTTACAGTTTATGGCAAATGCACAAACATTGTTGTTGTTATTGTCGTTATTGCATAATAAAACCACAAATCTATCATTTGCATTTTCGCGATGGCCTGGAAAATAAATGCATAATATCATCACGGCAGCGCGGCAGCATTATCAAGAAAGTCACAGAAAAGTCATAAAAAGAAAATCATAGAATAAAAATCATAACGTGATGTTATTCATTGATACGCACTTAACAAACACCGGAGACCGACTTATGATGAATCATATAAATCTTTAGCGGAGTAATGCAACATTAGCACACGAAATGAACATGATCAGAATCTACTGATTATTATAAGCTTTTATTTAAATTGATTTTCTGACACCAGTCTCTTCAAATTGAAGTCTCGAGAACTTTCGAATGTCTGCTCTGGCTGAAGTTTTGCATACATTTTTACCTACGACGACGATGCAATTTGAAAAAAAAAAAAAGAAATGTGGAATATATTCTCTACAAGTCATATAAAAGACAAGACGGGAACAGAACAGTCTAGAAAGTCTAGTGAATAGAAATTCTTCACCCTGAAAGAGCTGAATTAACGGCGAAAGCAAAAATGAAGTCAAATATCAAAAAAAAAACACCTGAAACGGTTAAGATTTTCACGAAACGACGGTATTCAGATCACAAAACCCCCATTTTAAAGCAATCTCCAGCAAGGATGAGCTTTTAAGTCGAAACTGCTACCAATTTACAAGATTCATGCATGATATAGTGTACCTGGGACTGTATTGATTAAACATTGTTTTTTGATGTGGAACTACTACTACTCATCATGCCAAACATTGACTTGATATGAAAACCCTGCATCTGGGAAATCAACTATTACTGACTGGTATGCTGATTTTAAACTCGGTGGTCATGTAAATACCGATGATGTTAAACGTTCTAGTCGTCCCAAATCGGCAGTTGTTCCGCAAAACATAAAAGAAATCTACAAAGTTGCGTAAAACGAAGTTGCATGAGATAGCTGACATCTTAAAGATATCAGAAAGCGGTTTTTAGACGAAAATTTTTTTTGAGCTTATATAAGTTACTTTTGAAGTCACTGGATGCGTGTTTGCCGATTTTTGACAAAAAAAAAAAAACAATTTGTTAATAATTCAAAGCGCTGTTTGGCGATGTTTAGAGGAAATAAAACGAATTTTTCCATGTAATCCATGAGTGCATGCATACACTCTAGAGTTAAATCGGCAATCCGCCGAGTGGACAGCGTCTAACGAAGCATTTAGCTAAAAGAGCTATAACTTGCAAACTAATTATCGATGCTATGTCAATGTATTAAGAGTGTGTGTGTATGTGTGTCATATGCTATACTACTCTCCTAAACTGATTGCTTACATTAATTACTCTATTCTATTCGACTCTCTTTGTTTCTCTTTGTAGTTTTTAAGCTTCTTTTTTTAAGTTTTAGAAAATAGAGAATAGTTCATAATAAGAAGTTGATGAATTTGGTCATATCGTTTCATTTCGCTAAAAGAACCCCAAAAATCACAAAAATAATGATCTAATAGTCGGAATTTCGTGAAATTTTGATATTATAGAAAAATCATTAAGATTCTTTACAGTCGCAAGATGCACTTGTCGTACTGTCAGTTTCTCGAGTATTTTGTTATTCTTAACTGCCAGTGGAACTTTCGTCTCTTGATAGTTCTTAATTTTATGAACATACGAAACTGAAAAGAGTAAAATTGAAGGATATAGAGTACGATATATAAGTAAATAGATAGATGTAAGCTGTGATGAACGTACTTCATGCATTCATTCAGTCATTTCTGATATAAGAATAAATTCAACAAAAACTGATGTAACTGAATGAAAAATTATAAATAAAATAACAATAATGACGAGATCTGGATATAATTAAGAAGAGCAAATCAAAACGGCAAGAACATAAGAAAATGTACTTTCCGTTGTTTATTCTGTAGAGACAAAATATATATTTGCGTAATAGTGATTTTTACTACCGTCGTTAAAGAGACTGTGATACAGTTGCGCTCATCTTTATCCGTTTGTTTTTCAATAGATTTAAAGGCCACATAAATTAGATTCAAATCACTTTTATTACTTTATTCGCATAGAAACGCTTCGAGGATATTTTCTTTTCAAATTTTCAACACTTTTCTTAAGTTTGTCATCAACAGTCAGTTTCATTAGACTTGAAAATTCGAAAAAAAAAAAAAAAAAAGATGTTTCGGACGTAGACTGTGCGCTCCTTCTATCGCTTTCTTTAATAATTTGGCTTTAAGCTATTTATACAAACTGGTTGTTTGTCTGTTTGTGTTTTTTTAACGTTTAGGAATTCAAGTGAACCATAGTACCTGTGGAAATGAAGCATATATATATCTGTACCAGTGCAGTCATAAATTGCTAGTAACTGTGCTAGATGCATTATGTACGTCCTTTCAATCGTTTCGCTTCGTCCCGCACTACTACTCCTTTCCATTTAAACATAGCTAAAGATTTATATCTATTCATGCATACGCTGCAGTACTTAATTCAGTTTGTTTACGTGTGTATACAAATCCTTTTCTGTTTTACTTAGGACTGTCGGCCGGCCGCACTTCACTTCATTAACGTACTATACGTTAACCTTTCCTTGCTATGTTGCTCTTCTTGTTATTGTTGCTGTGTACACATCCACGTGCAGATAATCTGTTTATTTCAGAGTCTCTGGCATAAATTTTCCTTCTTATTGAATTATTCCATACAATTTCTAAACTACAAAAAGGACAGGATATCCTATTTTTCCACAACATTTGCTACATTTAGAGCACGGAGATAGAGAATTTAGTAAATTATTATGATGTGTCGACACTTTAAGGTAGCAATCAAGATTTCCTGCTATGGAATAAAGCTGGAATAAAGCAAATGATGACGATAAACATCGCTAAAATTGATTTTAATACGGATAACCGGATGTCACATTAGCTGCAGCAGAAAACAATGCTTATATGATTGATATTTTAATCTACTTCTTCTTCTTCTTCTTAAAGTGCTCGACAAATAACAACAGATAATTTGGTTTGTTGCCGTAAAAAAAGAAAAGAAAAGGCTCAGTGGGAACGCTTATTGACAATTGTGAAGGCTGAATAGTTCAGTTAATTTAGCATTCAAATATCTAAAAATTTCATTCAATATTTAAGAATGACATCTAACAGAGACGCAACATAATTAATCTGGCAGTATACACGAATGTGTGCAATAACAAAGAACAATTAAAAGCAATTAAAGCAAAATAATCTATTCTACCTATATGCCTTAAATTAAGCCATCAGGGCGTATGAGTTTGAAATTTACTTGCATTAATTTTTTCAAACTATTTTTATATTTAGTATTTGGTGTCATAAAATGTGGCTGCATTAGGAAAACAGTGGCCTATGATAAGTTGTTCGATATAGGCAGAATTATTGCTAAGTCAAAGAAGGAGAACTATACTGGTATTAAGTAAAAATACAGTATGGTCTGTAACTACAGAAGTATAATTGATTACTCTGTAATCTAAGCGCTTAATTAGACAGAAAAAAGCGCTAATAAAGTATAGTCATTATTTGTAGAGTTTATTTAATTCTTACAGCTAATAAAATATATCCTGATGATTCAGACTCTTCTGTTATTCTTAAGATATCGAATGTTTTTGCGAAATTCTTCCTACTCAACGTTAGAATCATTAGCAATGATCTCCCGGTAATTTACCCGTATCAAAATAAATATTCAATTATGATTTCGAGTATTTCAGAAGATGGTATACTTTAAACCATAAGACTAGACAACGCAAAGCGGCTATCTGAAGTTTTGATACAATTTCGTTATGTACCCTAAAATCAATCAAGCTCTTGAAACTTTTAGTGTTTCTAGCAAGAGTCTTAAATTTCTTTCCGTAAACAAATTAATTGCACTAATGCCTATGTGAACGCATAATTACGTTGAGCTAAATCCTAGTAACTTCATTAGTAAATTTACAAAAACGCAGAGTTTTTTATGAAATCATGATCAAAAAAACCAAATACCTAATCACCAGATCAATTTTATTTCAGAAATATTAGGACAAATTAGAAAATCCTTCTGTCTATGGATTTTACGGCACAAGATTCTATAAAAAGTCAAGTAAAAATCTTACAATTTTAAACCGCAAATTTTCTTCAATTTTACTCACACATATATCTGTAAACCCTCTATAGCAGCTGCCAATCTCCATCGTCAACAGTTTTTGAAAGCTGGAATTGTAAATGGCCTTAAGCGATGATGATAAATTTATCGGAAAGCCTTCGCAAATACTTTTTAGATTTAAAAGGTAACGGTTTTATAACTTTTGATTTTTGTAGATTAGTTTTTTGTGTAACATGCGATGCATCACTCATCAAATAATTATATCATGTTTACGTTTAAGCGCCGGCTTCGACAAACAGGAACTACGATCTGCAAAAATATGTTTTTTCCGCCTACAAACTACTTGGATGCGTGCAAGTACAAGATACGTTACACTTATATTCGACATTTCTATACAAACTATAACGTTTGCCAATGACTTGGGATATGTAAACAAGTAATAAAAAAATTGGAATACAAACTTATCCAGAAGAAGTTTGAAGAAAAGACAATAATTTCTTTTATTGGTTTTTCTCTCCATATACAGATTACTACAGTTTGGTCATAAAAATACTTATCGTATTGCAAGGAAAATAGTGAGAAAAACAACCGGCAAGATGGTGATGATGATGATGATGATATCAGCAATGATGAGTATACGACAACTTTTCCCGTAAAGTATCGAAACAGAAACGGAAATAACCGTCATTCGAGGGAGGTTATCACCGTAAGCTGGACTGAAATGCTTTACAATCAATGTGCATGTGCATGTGCATGTGCATGTGCATATGCATGTGCTTGCATATAACCAAAAGCATTTATAATAAACCCTTGTCTCTCTTCTAATGCTTGTGTGCTCCCTTATTTGTAAAAAGTAGACTATGGCAACAGGAAATATACACGAACACACTTTCTCTCTGTTCAAGGTTTGCCAACAAATTTATCTTTATTTTTGGCTCTTTGTTGTTTTTTGTTTTTTTTCTCACATCTGTTATTCACGACAGGTTATATAGATTTTTTATAATAGGTACGCGCTCGTGTACATGCACAATCGATGCTCTTTGCAAAAACAAAAAGAAAAATATAAAAGTTGCAAATAAACGCAGGCACTGAGCCAATTAGTAGACTAAAGACAACCAAACGGAAATGATGCCATTGAGTGCCGTACGTTCGTTGTTTGTCACAAATCGATTGGGCGGTTATTCTTATTGCTTTTTCTCTTCTTCTCTATTATCCGCTATCTGGTAGTATATAAAGGTGCATAGAAATGGTCGCCCATCTGTTGGTTTATGGTTTTTAACCAAAACCAAATACATATCCATAAACATATCATGAAATATAAAAGTTGAACTTATGCCATTTATTTATGAAAATTACTGCCGTTCAAGTGAACAATTTCGCTTAGAAACTCACTTTCAAAAATCAATATTTTCGATAAATTTTTTCAATACAATACAATCAGGTTCGCGTTTGTAATTTTATTATATATATTTACTGTTTAAATCATGTCTTAAATATTAGGTTTATCTAGAGAAAAACATTAATTCACACTAATGTTTCTTAAAATTATTCGATCATTACTGAACTGGCATTGATAGAAACCGTTGATACGATAGTTAAGTTACATAACACTAATCAGTGTGTTGATACGGGTTCAAACTTTTAAGTTTAAGTCATGTTTCTGAACATATATAATTATAATAATAAATTTGAGAGCACTTGAAGCATGTTGGAGACTCCAATGATAGTCTCGAATATATTATTAGGACTTTGCAACAATTTTGGGAAGCAACGTGTACAGGTAAAAAGTGAGAAAATAATAGGAAATACCCATATACATAAGGTCTGAATTCGATGATTTTTAACTTCCTTTATCTAAAACAATAATTTTCCATTTAGTTTTAATGAATTATTCAGTGTATACAGGACGCTAATCATGGAACCACGCCGAAATTCATCAAAACGTTTTAGAAGCTTATGATGATGCTAATCCATCATATCGCAAACGTCGCTTCTGGTTTCGATCTCTCAAAAGTGGTGATTTCGGTGACAATGACAAAGAACCGACTGGAGGACTAAAAAAGTTCGAAAACGAAAGAAACTCAGCTCAAAGTCTCAAAGAGCCTTCAAACAGCAGTTTAGCAGTTAATGAATTAATTGTTTTTAGTTGTAAGGCCACAAAGGATGGAAAATGGCTAATACACGAATTTACTGAAAATGTCATTTGCGACACGATATCGTCCACGTTGCGAGAAAGATGGAAAAAGATGTAGAAAATGATGGCAAATATTTCGATTAATATATATTGTATTAATTTTTCTCAATAAATGACTTTTTCAAGTGAAAAAGTGAAGAACATTTTTGCAAGATTCTAATATTTGAACCTCTCACAAATGTGTTCACCCAAACATTGTCGAAATAGTACAGTAAACGATTCTAAAAGCAAAATAGCATGACAAAAATCATTTATCTATTCAGCCTGAATTCGCAACAGCACACAATAGAAACTGAGGATGGAACCTCTTGAAATGTCAGTCATTCATTCATGTAACATTTAAGATGTGGTTTAATCAGTTTGAGCATACAGAGTGACTTTGAAATGAGATGAAAAACGAAATTGTAAAATTAAACCCAATCGAGGCTGATAAGCTACTCTCTTCAGATTAATCGATCGTTCAAAAATTAAAAAGATATTGTAAGGCAGATATCGGTTATATATTAATAAACAGTTTTAAGTTTTCTGATTCTTTAAATATTTATATGAATAATGCTTCACATTACGTTAAAAGTAAGCTACCTCCCGTACATGTAAGTAAGAAAACGAATGAAAACAATGAATGTTTAGAGTACAGAAAAATAACGTTGCTTTGGCGTTTTTACATGGGTTGACTGTTCGAATTTAGAATCCGTTATTTTTCACGCTGTTAATATATTATATTCTATGAATGAATCAATAGCATCATCAATAATTAATTTTTAAGTTTTAATATTTATTTGCAAAGTAAATGATCTATGAATTGTCAACAAAAAGCCATAAAACTCAAAAATATTTTAAATTTTCTTTTAAAAATTTCTTAACAAAATAGTTTACGTATATATCTCATAAAATTACATACATAAAATATTAGTTTGCCGCCATGCACTTGGTATGGTGGTTGTTCAAAGTATTGGAAGCAATAATGGGATATACTTGCGCGATCGTTCATATCATCAACGTAAGAAGTGAATCTCCAATCCCGCATGTTGTTGTCTATTGCGGTACATTTCTCGGCTTCGCAATAATGGCGTCATTTCAATCTGTCGTAGTTATCTTAAATCGCGGTACTAATCCCATCAATGAATGTGTCATAAATGCAACAGGTGCAATTATGTATTTTATCGCAGCTATTTTATCCTTACGACATTTACAAGAGGATTACGAGTTGATGTACTTGTCGGACTTTGAAGAGGCAGATCATCGATTTTTCGTTGAATGCATTCTTCAGAGCATTCTTGCTTCAACTACCGGTCTTCTTTATTTACTTCATTGTATTTTGGCATTTGATGTGGTGCTGGTCAAGCGTTCAAACATTTTAGATGAAACTGACCAAGGTCCGCAACCTCTAAAGCTGTACTTCATTTGCCCCATTATTCACGAAAGATTAATGAACTACAGATGGTTTCAAAAATTTCAATCTAAGGGTCGCCCAATAAAGTTCCGAACTGCCTTTCGCCGAAGTAGTCGCTCTACTGAAAATTTTGGCGACAGAGCACGTTTGAAAATGGCCATATCAACGTTATCCTGCAACCCTGAGAGGACAACATTTCAAAACAAAATGAGAAGAACGAGAAGTTCTGGCGGTTTTGAAAGACATCAGCAAATAATTCCAGAATCTACAATCGAGGAGGCTGCAACAGCAATTCCGCTTAGGGATAGGTACTAAACACAAAAAGGAATTTTGAAAAAGTAATAGTTATAACATAACTCAAACATAACTAACTAAAATAGCTCTTTTTTCTTCTTCTTTCCATAAAACTATTCCTAACACTTGTTTTATAACCATCAACTAAGGACTTATATATGAAATTTTAAACTTTTGTCAACATTTTTTCAAACGATCGCCACGTAAATGTATGCAGATATGACTAAATTGATTCCGTATTTTAGTATAGTTTTAATTATTATTATATGAATCTGCTTGCTTTTCAGTCTTATAAATAGAATTTCGAAATTCGAAATACACGTCAAATAGAAAATCTTGTTAACGCCATATAGCTACGTCATTGACCTCATTTTGTAAACGTTTCATCCAAAAATGCACTTTGCTAAAATAGTAATTTTATAAATAGCGCGCCAAGTGTAATTGTTCAGATGTTAATAAATTTTAAATATTTTGGAATATTCATATGATTAACGGCCACATACAATTATGGAAATAAAAAGATTCCAAATGAAAATCCAAAATGCTATAGAAGAAAAAGGAATTATGTGGATGGGCTTGACAAAAAAAAAATGTTTGGAAAAAATTAAAGAGTATCTATGTATGTATTCTGGAAATGTGATATTTGTTGATTGTTTGGAAAACACACATTTCCAGGCTTTTCAATTATTACATACACTCGTACATGCACTCTTCACTACCTATACGCATTCTTCTCATTTTACGTGATATCTTATTTTTTAGTAAATAGATTCAAACTGTAAGACATATTAATCTAACTAAAACCAGTTCTTATCGTTTGTCTGCATCGGTATATATTTACATTTTGATATTGTTCAAAACATTTATAGTAGTTTGCTATAATGTATACTACTATTAATCCCATAACCGGTTTCCACTGGCACTTCATGCTATATAGCATACAGGCAAATACACAGAATTCTTTATAACTTTATGTATAAACATATATGTATATGTATAAAATATAGCGAAGCAGTCAAAAGGTATAAAAACACCGAACAAGACAAATATCTTGTTTTCATTTAAAAGCAGCCAAGCAATAAAATTCGGCGAACAGTTTCTATCAAGTTTACACGACGAACGTAGCGAGTCCTCATCGACGATATCAACAGAATCACGGTAAATAGTGAAAAATTGATCAAGACTGCCTACCTACTGGCTTTGTCTTCTCCAAACATATCGCCTTATTATAATAAACTAATCTCTAGGATTAATAATATAATAATAATAATTTATCCTCAACAGGCAAATAACGAATTCAGCAAACACGAAGGTTCCTTTTAATTTATAAAGATCTTAAAATGAACACCTGAAAGTAAACCTTGAGTAATACCCGAGCTCTGAACCATCGTTACAGTACAAACAAGCAATTGCTATATTAACGGAAAATTTTTATTAATTACGAAACAAACTAACAATCCAGCGTCGAATAACAAAGTGAAAGCAAAAATTCCAAATTACAAAAGCTTTAATTTGAAGTTGTGTGTCGGTGTTTATAATAAAACTAATTAACTAAACCACGAACTGTGCTGGTCAACCCATATTAAAATATAAAAAAAAACACTGGGCAAAATATCGATGACGAAATTTACGCAATAGTGAACAAATTTGTTTAAATTTGGACCCTTAATAACTTACAAGAAAAGCCAACAATAACGTGTAGTTATTTCTTTATGCAATGTTGGCTGAAATAAGGGCTGAAACGCAGGATTATTTCTTTTTCCATGAAATTAAATTATTTATTCATATTTTAAAATATTTTAAATGTATTTATTTGCTTTAGTTTATACTCTAATAAATCGAAAATTTACTTGAGGTTTTTTCTGCTTACTTGATTTCATACTCTCTTCCCCCTTCTTGCGTTTATTTACGTGTATATTGTTATTCTTAAATAGAACATTGAACGCATATGAAACGAACAAAAGCTCATTTTAATGTGAAGCATTCGGGGTTCGTCATGTAACTTTGCAATAGTCGCTTTTTACGTTAAAATACAATTGCGTAAAAAAGCGACACCTCGAGATCACCATATAACGTTTTTAATGTCTCTTATCATGTAATATTGCTTAGAAACAGATTCTATAGCACCATGTAATCAAATTTAGCTGGAAATATTGATTTTTTGCGCTCTCTTGCTACGTCAAATCTGCCGACACATAAGTAGAACAAATTTGCATTAGCATTGAGTATAAACCAAAAAAATATGCTACCACAACCTCCTTCAAAGTTGCCATTGGAAGTAAAAGTACCATGCCTAAGATTTTTGTAGTTTGTTTATAGAAATATACATACAGACGTCAATTTATCTTTCATTTTTTAACACTTTCTCACTTATTAATTCACAATAATTGAAAATTTAATCACAATAGCGATACTGTTACATAATGCTAATGAAACCGACTATCGCAAATTAAATGTTACATGATCCTCCTGGATGTTTCAATCTTTAAACATCGTTTTCTGTGCGCAAACCAAACAGAACTGGCACTAATTGAAACTGACAGCCACGTTAAAACGGGGAATAATAAATAAGTAATGAAACGATACAAATAATGTATAAATATTCCCAACAGTATAATGCATAACTTATAATGACATATTTTACCATAAATTATCAATCTCGAGCATATTTTCGTAGTAAATAAAGCTGGTAACTCTGCTAAGAGACATTCACAAGCTCTTGATTATCTCTTAATCCTAAGATAACAAGAAACATAGTGTATTTTTGCCAAATTCTTTAAAATTATCTAAAAAAAAAATGTACATTTTGTTGCGGTTAACTCCATCAATTATTAAAAATGCCACAGGAATGCGTTCTCTAAACACAACGACTACAAACTTCATCAAAGAAAGTAATTTCCATACCAATAAAGGGAATCATATGTTTTAATTTATTATAATTTCAGTTCAACAAAGACAAGAAAAGACGTCTTTACTATTTGAAGGAATTACGAAACCGTCACCTCGAAGTCATCTCATGTTGGAAGAGGCTACCAAACCAAAATTCTGCCCTGAATGCACGTTAGGTCTGGATATTAAACATACCGATGTGCTAATTTTATCTCAATATGTTCGCTCAGATGGCTGCATGTTACCTAAACGCATTACAGGTCTTTGCAGCCGCCAACAAAAAAAAATAGGCACTCTTGTAACCATGGCGCAAAAGGCAGGTTTAATGCCAAATATAGCGCCAGCTTCAAGTAAGAGAGATCCGAAGAGGCGCTTTGGGTTTAAAAAGTTCAATAAATATTTCTATGAAAGTACTATAAAATATTAATGATGATAAGTTTGGTTTTTTTTATTCAATGCTTGTAAAAAGATTATAATGTTGAGAAAGCAAAATGAGAATTTTCAAGTTATATATGTTAAGATTATTAATTCCTCCCCTGAAATCCATCGCAGGCGGGAAAATCATTATATCTAACAAAACTAATAGTTATATGCATATATAAACTATACTATAAACTGCTGCAAATGCTTGAATCTTTTTTATTAAAAAAACAAAGAAACCAAGGTTCAAGCAAAAGCACAAATGCGACTCAGTTTGTCAGTTCAATGTAATCAAAAAAAAAAAAAATACATGAATGTAATAACATATAAGTTACAACAAAAAGAAAATTGTCAGCAAAATCTAGCTTGACGTTAACAAATCATCGTTTTAATTAAAAGTTTAAAAAGTGTTGCTCTTCAAATGCTTTAGAACGCACACGAGATGTAGCAGCTTTTTTAAGGTTATGCATTTTTTGCATATGAATACGCGCAGTAGATCGCTGACTGAAGGATTTGGGACAAACTTTACATTTAAATGGAGTTGGATCTTTGTGTGTTTTCATGTGCTCTTGACAAGCAGTCTGTTGCCTGTATGCTTTGCCACAAAGATCACAACTAAAGGGTTGTTCCTTGGTATGAGTGCGCTCATGATTAATTAAATGTATCTTTTGATGAAAAGCCTTAGCGCAGTAAGTGCACGGAAAACGTTTTTCGCCATGTTGACGCAAATGATATTGAAATCTCATTTGCGTATAATTTTCAAATTGTTGATGGCAAATATGGCAGGTATAAGTTGAAGTTAAATGAAAATTCTTATTATGCCTTTGCAAATGCAATTGACTTCGAAAGTACTTGCCACATTCTTGGCACTGCATGGTGTCAGGACGATTATGTTTTAACTTATGTTGGGCCAATAAAAAAGTAGATTTAAATGAACTCGAGCAAATATTACAAGCAAACGGTTTTTCTTGTGGATGATGACGTATATGGTGAGCTTTAAGAAGCTGTCGGTTTGCGCAAGCCATATCACAGACTTTACACTTTAAACGAGATGGAGCTTTCTTAACGTTTTGGCGTTTTGGGTAGTCTGCGAGAGACTCCTCATCAGACGAAAATGAATCATCCGTATCTGCATCTTCGTCAGTAGTAGGTGTAGACGATTCATCTTCACTGGAATCCCATACTTGTTTAACCAATGTCTCCTCTCTTTCTTGTCCCATGTTATCAGTCCTAGGCAACTCGCTTTCAGGTTTTATGCTTTCCATCGTTTCCATATCAATAGGCTCAGTTTTCATTTCCTCGAATAAAGGAGGAGGGGTGCCTATTGATGAACTACTGTCAGCGTATGCTGATATCTCAGCAAATCGTGGACTCAGTCGCAGACGAGGACTACTAAATGGTGAAAACACATCATTAGTTATTGCATGCACTGGAGATTTTTGAACGGTTTTTATAACGGCCGGATCTAGAGGTTCAGTCATCTCACCCATGCCTATTTTCAGTGGCTCTGCTTTTGGGGAGAGTTTACCAGATTCCAGCAGACGTTCGAAATCCAAAAAATAGCTTTCAAGTACTTTTTGACTGTCCAGACATTCTTCGCGAAATAAATGCACTTGCCTAAAACGTTCAAGGCATTCAGCGCAGATTTGCTGAGGTAAACCGTCGTTTCTTCGTATCTACGAATGTTTATAAACACAACGAAATTTTTTTTAGTACAAAAATCCGGTTTATTTGTGCTTACGTTTAATTTCCATATGTTCAAGTCCTCAAAAACTTCTTTCACATCGTCATTAACCTCATATTCCACATCGTCATCTTCTTCAAGACCGCACGAATCTTTCAGCTTTCGATGAAAGATACCAAAAAAGACCATTTCGTCATTAAAATAACGGCTGCAGGTGCGACAAGTTCTCTCTAGGAAAGTTTTAATATCAAAACAAATATCCAAAGCCATTGCTTAAGCATTTAATTTGTAAAATTCTTTTACTTTATTAAAGTATATACAAATAACTTCAGAATTTTCTTTATGATTTCCTATACCAGAGCTACCCTTTTCTGAATTAGATATGTTTTTGTTCATAATAATGTTACCAGCACAGGTGATTTTTTTTTTTTGATTATTTTTCGGCAAATTCTTAATAAATTTTGGAACGTTTTCGAAGGGAAGTAATAACAATGAGATTTTTAAATAGAAAATGGGTTATGGCCAGTTTACGGGAAGTTTGTATAAACATTTTTACTTTCTTTATAACTTTCACATGGTCTAACGCCTAATGAGGTATATTCTGACAAGGTATCTAACGAAAATATTGGGTTCAAATTTGGCAAAAATATTGAAAGCTCTTGCACTCAGGTTGGGGGCCAAATCGGCTAACGAACAGATTTGCCGTGCAACATGAACAATATCTCTTTTTATTGGTTTTTTTGATCATTACTCATAAACTACAACAAATGTACAGCAAAAATTCCCACCTTAATGTGTACAAAAACTCACAAAATGAGCTACGAATACCCAATATTTTCAGGTATCGAAATTTGATTTTTTATGATATGAAGATGGTGACGAAAGATTCGGTTATAGCAATATAAATAGTCAAAACTGGTTAAGTTTGTTTGTCTAAACATGTGAAGCACACACGATGTTGTTCGAATTAACTTGAAGATAAAATCCTTGATGTAATTTATAGAAATGTCAACAGCCAAGCAAGATATAAAAAATGACTTTCGTATCACCACACAACTAATTTAGAACAACTAAGTTAGAGTTCGATGTTTTAGGTTTATCTGTGTTTGACGATGCCGTGCCAGTCGAAACCTCGAAGGCACCACGATCCGATAGAAATGGAATAGTGTTCCAATTTGAAGGAGTATGCATTTGAACAGTGGGAAGAGATTGTGTCAGACTCAAGAACGTTCTTGGAGAAGAAGTGTTTGGAGGGCACCGCATTTGAGCATGAATGAGTAGTAGCGGATTTTCACGATCGTAAATGAAGAATTGTAATAAGCAGAGATAGCCGGCTTTGCTCAGTTATAACATTTTAGTTTGCATTCAATAATGTTCGCCCTTTGGCCAATACGCGTCGAGGTACCAAATTTTATCAAAATATCTCAAAAATAACGACTTGTAGGTAGAACATCGGGCAAACTACCCGATGATTCTGATCGATCGGTGTAATATATAATATAATAAATAATAATAATAATAAATAATAATAATAATAAATAATAATATAATAAAAGCATTTGTATAACTTTACCACCCCAAGTGATGTAGATGAATCATACACAATTATTTACAAAGAAGTTTTATGACGACATACGGTATGACTCCATTCGCATGAAGCATCGGTGGTTCAGTGGTAGAATGCTCGCCTGCCACGCGGGCGGCCCGGGTTCGATTCCCGGCCGATGCATGATGATTTTTTTTTTATTCATCCTTACACTCAATTTTAAAGTATGGTTCTGTTGATGCTCGTCTTATTTTTGATCTATAAATTATGTTTATTATCTAAATCATTTAAGATAATAATAATAAAAGTTGCAATAATTTACTTTGTAATTATTTTGCGCGCGTATATGTGATACAAACAGAACATGCACCTTTGGTTATACCCATCAATTCAAAATTCTCGTCTGTCCGCTTGCCTCTCAGTCCATGAACTATTGTGTCCAATTTCCAGGTTGCAATTTCTGAGAATCTTCACGAAATTTGACTCAAGGACCTGCAAATTCTTAACTAGAAAAATCGTGATAAACGTATATGGATTTATCAAATTATATTACATATTGCCTTTTCAATTTTTTTACTTCAAATAATTAGATGCCAGAAGCTTTACTAAAGTCGACATACGACATTCGTGCGAGAGTCACTAGAGAAAGTTTTGAAAACATGACAAGTAAACTCTAAAACGTTTGTAGCGGTTGGTCTTATTTTTAGGAAGCCATGCTGAAAAGTAGGAATGGGATATTTGAAAGCAAAAGCTAATTGCTGAGTAGTAGTTCATCGAAACAACTCACGTAAAACACTCAACTTGACAATGCTTTAGTGGAATAAGGTAGCTAACCTACCCTTCCAGCATAAAGAGAAACACCTGCCATCTGAAAAGGATCGAAAATCATTGAAATAATCAGCCACAACTGGGGCACAACTATATCTTAATGACGTTAAGCCCTGTAATGCATAATTTTCAGAAAGGATGAGATTCGGAATCGTAGTACAAGTAGAGTTTGTGATTTGATCCATTAGTTAAATCAGAATCAACAAAGAAATTTGAGATTTCCTTATCTTCAATGGACTCAAAGCCATTAAAAGTCGTCGATGGAGTGTATATGGATATTCTTTTTTTAAAGTTAAGAAATTTGTAAAGATATTTCGGGTTATCATAAATTCAGCAAATAAATCATAAACTCCAAGGAGCATCGGTGGTTCAGTGGTAGAATGCTCGCCTGCCACGCGGGCGGCCCGGGTTCGATTCCCGGCCGATGCACACATGTTTTTTTGGTTCACTCTTGGACTTAAGTTTAAAGCGAAATTATTATTTAGGTTTCACACACTATATATCTTTCTTTAAAAAGGTGAACGAATATGTATCTGTAAATGTATTATATTACGTTATATTAAATATATTGCAATTTATATCTACTGCAAAAATGATCATTTAAACACTAGACACAAATAAAACTCGCTTTCTAAAATATGATTTTGTTTATTTTTAAAAATATTAATGAGAATGTGATATTTTTTTTTTAAGTCTGTCAGTCTAACATTTGCGGCTTTACATAGAATGACTTATTCGACAATAAATAAATAACAGAATGCAAACATTATGTTTGAGGACAGAATTTGATCAAAATTTCTCTTGGAAGTACATTTAATTTACTTTTACTTTCGATCGCGTGTTTTTTCCTTATGTGCTGTGTGAAGAAATAAGCTTATTTATAGTTCTAGGAGGAATAAGTTTATTTTTAGCTCTAGTAGAAATAAGCTTACTTTAGGGTCAACAACAATACAAACTTAGTTATTTCATCAAGCAATTCTAGGCAATTTCTGTATAACAGCTGTTTTTTTTATTATTGTTTTTTATTGTTGTCTTCATATCAGTTGAGAAATTTTTAATAAACAAGATGTGTTTCTATTCAGAAATAACATAAACTTAAGAATATTAAAATAAATATTAAAATTTGCAACAATCCAAACACTATGGAAAATCAATAAACTATTTCAGTTTAAGAAAACAATAAATAAGTCAAAAGGGAGTGTTCATAATTTTAACGTTAAGAGAAAGACAAATAAGTAAGTTACAAAAAATCAAGCAAGAAAAACGAATTTTTAAACTTTTAGTAAATGATATATTTTTAAAAGTGTAATGTGTACTAATGTTTTACAGCTCTTGTGGAAATGTGTATGGGACATCTTCGCGGGAAACTCTAAGCAAAAGTGCTCAAGCTGAATCGAAACTTGCGACTTTAGTCTACTAAGAAGCCTTGTTGAATATGCGCATGATGCGTTCGAATGCTTGCGAATACAGAGGAATAGAACTTTCATGGACTGACGAAATTTTTTTTAAAATGTGTTAGTGCTATCGTCACTTTTTCTGGATGGTCACCTTATGTCCACTGAAAGCATGTCACCAAGTGCTTTAATGACTTTTTTAGTGGAAGCACAAGGTACGCAAGGATTCAATTTTATTTGTCACAATGATACGCGGAATGACTGCTGGTTCAAGGATTTTTGAGGTAATTTTTTTTCTCTAGCCAGCAAATGTGATGTAACTACTAACCATGAAAAGACCTAAAAGTGGAACTTTTCCGTGGCTACGGAATTCCTCCTGACCCTCTGTACTGCGAAATTCGCTTCGAAAATATTTATTTCGCATATACCGTAACTATATCTGTTACAGAAAATATGTTCTAATATTAATGTAATGTTGTTTTACATTTAAGATTGTCTGAAAAGGTTTCAGTCTAACACTGAAACCTGGTGGAACCGTGGCTCTAGTAGACGCGATAGTTTCTATAAACCTACAGCAGGAAATATTAAAATTGATGGATACAATCTGGCCGATATTTCATCTTATTGGTTGAGAAACAATGATTTAGGGAAAAGTTGTTGATATTCAAAAGTTAAAGCATAGAATAATTTCAGCTGGTAAATATGTAAATATACTAAAACATTATTGAACAAAATTATTGAAGTTTATGCATATCTATAAAAAAATCTCGTTTCCAGCTAACCGGATCAACCACGGATCTGTCTGGCGACTGCCTATGTAAAATTGTGTTCAAATTACTGGTCGCAAATTTTTGAAGTGGATGGTCGAAAATTAATATACTGAATTTTTTTGATCTAAGGACGCTTTTGAAAATGAAATTGACCAGACCGTCTTTACTAGTAAAAAACATATAAAGCAATTTGAATTATTAACAATCATTTATAAAGAAGTTTTATTACAATATATGGTACGACTCTATTTGCAAGGAGCATCGGTGGTTCAGTGGTAGAATGCTCGCCTGCCACGCGGGCGGCCCGGGTTCGATTCCCGGCCGATGCACACGAGCTTTTTTTATTCTTAAACTTAATTTTAAAATGTCAAAAGGTCAATGTCTATTATGTTAATCAATTATAATAGTAATAAATGAAAATTGTAATTTTTTTATTATTTATTTTTGTATGGGTATATGAAGTATGGGCATTTGATTGCACCCATCAATTGTCCGTCTTCCCCTGTCCTTGTATTATTATGTTCATTTTCCAGGTAGCAATTTCAAAGATATTTTCACGAAATTTGGCGCAAAGGACTGTAAATTCTTAAGCAGACAATTCGAATCTACCAAAGAATCACAATTTATATAAATTCATTCATATAGTTTTGTATCAAATAACTAAATCCCACAAGCCAGAGACCGCACGCAAACAACTTAAACTATAACACTCTTTGATGAGCGTATTAAATTTTTCGAATTGAATAAGTGGACTCCATTTTTACTCAGCAGCTGACGTATATACAAATAATAATAATTGAGACTCAACAGGCGCCTTTACTTTAAGACTATCAGGAGTTTGTCGTGATTTTCTTATAATTCTTTTCTTGCACTATGTCACTTATCCCAAAGCGTAATGCGCTGTCAAAAACTAGCTATCGAGATTTAAAATAATTGCGAATAAAAAGTGAACAAAATACATAATGCCTAGCTTTTCGTAATAGGAACGTTTGGCTTCACGTTTTTCCTCCATTTCGACCTCGGTACGATTTCAAATATTCTAAATTAATAAAATGTTTACTTGTAAAGAGCTTAACCTGATCTTCAATCAATCAAATGTGAAATGCATACGAACATTTGCTTCTGCAAGCACATAATTTTAAACACGAGACTTCATTAAACGGCACTTTTAATACAAAAAGTGTTTAGATCTCCGCTCACAAGCACCAGACTGTCACACTAGGTTTTAGTTTAGTTAAGAGAAAACAACACTCTTTTATAAGGACTTTTATAAACGGCAATTACTTCAGAATGATTTTCTGAGAAGAGCTTCTTCATGTCGAGGTAAGAAGCTTTCATTGGTTGTTGATTCGTTAAATAGTCTGTATCGAATGGAAAGTGAATGAGGTGCACAACACTTCCAATTGCTGTGGTTCCTCCCATGTCAGACTATTCGATGTACATACGATTCTTTGGCGGCCTATTTATCGCCTCCTATTTCAACCTAGCCTATCTTCTTAACCTATGTATCCAAATGCATATTTTCTTGTTAGAGTAGGGCTTAAAATTTACACCTTCTACATCTGCAGCTTTCGCATGAATCGAATGAATACAATGATGTTTTTATCACATGACATAGTTGATGTTGTATGCATTTGTAATCAACATTTATTGTTACTATCAATAGGTTGGACATGAATCATAACTTTAATAGCGTTTTCTAACCCATGGCGTGCTGTTTCAAAGGCTTTGACAGTCTCGGTAATGTCAAAATGGTGAGTAATTAAACGTTTTACATTAATTTTTCCCGATGAGACCAAAGCTAAGGCGGCTGGATAACTAAAGTAGAGGAAAAATATTAACGCCAATACGGAAAAACTTGTATTTAAAATTCATTTAATAATTTACTCGTTACAATAGCGAAATATTCCCCGTATATCAACTTCTCTGATTAAGGCATTCGTTAGAGGTATTTTAGTTTCAGCTGCGTTCATGCCGACAATGACGCAGCAACCGCCAGAACGGGTGGCCTGCCAATAAAATCAAAAACTTTTAAATTTAAAAAATGTTTTCAATACATAGGTACACAGAAACTAACAAATATACTTAAACGCGTTGTCGTTTCAGCACCGCAGCAATCTATACTTATATCTGGTTTTGAGCCCATTAAGATTTCTACTTTCTCAGCTACAAGTTCAGCTTTATTTTCGCGGGTCATTAACAACGTAAAATCGGCACCTAATTCTGTGGCCACATCTAAACGTTGTTGTAGTAAATCGGTTATCATGACTTTTGTGGCTCCCATGGATTTCGCCACTAACATTGTAGCTAAGCCTATAAATACCGAAAATTATAAGTTAATTGAAATTAAGTCAACATTTTGCAAACCGTAATTAAAAAATTATTGTTAACAACTTACTTACCTATGGGTCCGGCACCCATTATTAAAACTGAAGAACCCAAGCCGACTTTACCACGACGACAAGCGTGCACTGCCACTGAAAGCGGTTCCAGTAAAGCCCCTTCTTCCATGCTAATATGGTCAGGCAATTTATAACAAAAATCTCCAGGATGCTTATAAAAATGCGTCAAATTACCATCATATGGAGGAGTTGCACAGAATTTCATTTCCGGACAGATATTGTATTTCCCACTCTTACAATACGAACATATACGACATGGCACACCAGGTTCAATGGCGCAACGATCCCCTACTTTAAGATGTTTGACATTAGCACCAACTTTAACTATTACACCAGAGGCTTCATGTCCAATAACCATAGGTTTATTCAGAATAAAATCGCCTATGCGTCCATTAACTAAATAGTGGACGTCTGAGCCACAAATACCTACGCAATCTATGGCTAAAAGAACTTCTGTAAAAAAATTAATATACTACAAATATGGAATACATATAATTCAATAAATAAACTAACCGGTATCCGCAATATGTGGTATGGGACGTTGTTCCTGCAAAATAAATCGAATTCACAGTAAAAAATCTCAATAGAAAATGTTCTTCTTTTTTTGCTTTGTTCAAGGCGGATGAAGGGAATAGGCTTACACTTCCAGTAGCTAGGAATATGATTCATTGATTTGATGATCAATCGAGGATGATGAGGATGAGTGGACAGGCAAAGCACATTGGCCAGTCCACAGTCTGATATAATTATGTATTTCTAGGTATGATCAGTTTGTGTACAAGCTTTTGGATAGAGATTACGAAAATAGGTGATAAGCACTGTTTGGAGTCAAAGTAGAGACATGGAATTTGATGTAAGAAGAAGCAAATGTATAGACTAAACGCGAAAACGCGATTCATTTGCTACTCACTTCTAATTATGAACAATCGCGATCGTGACTATCTACGATCATATGTGTAAAGCTTTATTTATCTACTTTCAATTATTGAGAAACGGTTGGATGACCGAACATAAACATGAAAAGAGTGGGTCGATTGCGAAAATCGTGCAAAAACATAGTAATACATACGGGATGATAAAATTCTCTGAGGAAACATAACATTTTTAAAGGGCCTCTTCAACGATCTGATGATATTTAACTTCATTAAAATTCGATAGTAAACCGGTTACGAATATTTTACAATAGCATTTCCCGCAAGAAGATCTAAATGTTATAAAAACTGGCATATCATCGCCGGATATTTGTACTCACCAGCTTCAAATTTTCAATGCCATACAAAACTGCTGTTAAATTATCTTTCGCCATTTTCAAGTTTTGCGTTTATTGCTAATTTCATTAAATATACAACGTACTGCGACGAAATTGTAATGAAGTAGAGTCAAACGTTCAATAAATAATTCACTTCATCTAGGTCTGCTATCGAAAACAAAAAAAAAATTAGTGTGTGTTTACTTTTCTCTCGAAATCTACTTTTGTACGGAGAGAGTAAGAGAGAAAAGTTAATGTGTGTGCGTGTTGCTAAATATTTGCTTATAGTATCTTATACACCGGCGTGGTTTGTTGTGCTCAATTTAATTGTAACTCAGGGAAAATCTTAACGGGACAGCTGTCTGTTGGAAGATGTTTTTTCCGCTTAATCGCTATGACAAACGAAAACCCCCTTGGAACTTAGTGTAATAACAAATAGTTAAGGAGAGAATAAGATTCATTTAGGGCAAATTTTCCTTAATCAGTTCTTTGTTAATTGTTCTATCAGTTTTTTTCAAAACGAAAAATGCACTTCAAAGCAAGCGTAAATTACTTTACGTCGTTTGAAAAATTGCTCTGTGCTGTTCAAAGGATTCCAGAAATAAAGGGACGAAGGCAAATCACAAGGTGTTATCGGTTTATAACACTCAGTCAATGAAAATCTAACTGTGAACTGTTTAATCCATTAAAGATTCTATTTAAAAGTGAATGATGTGTACAACCTAGTGGTCCTATCTGATCCGTTAAATATTATCAAAAGAACACTATATAACAAAAGTGTATTGACGATACAAAATACAATTTACTTTTATTAACAATCTGTTGTGCAATTTGATCATGCAAATATATATATATATATATATATATATATATATATATATAATAAGAATAATAAGAATAGTGTTGCTAGGTACTCACCAGTTATAGAATATATATAAAGTACAATTGCGTAATTGTAGTTATAAACTAAGAATTTAATATAAGTTCATTATTTACTACCTTTTGTATGCACATAACTTCATCCCATAGGTAAACTGATCCCAAGTTGAAGGCTGTCTCAAAGTTATATATCAGTTAGTGATCAAATATCTCACAATATCTCATATAAAGGTGCCGAATCTTTTACCTCTACGTGGTCCCAGCTAAGAACGTCATGTTTTGCGCATGAAGATGACCGCTAAAAGATGATTAACCAAAGTTTGGCGACGATCATTTTTCGGATTTTAGGAGAAAAGCTCGGAAGTTACTTCCAATTCAGATGACTTCTCTTCCCGATATTTCTCTGCCATTTATTATTATAATCGATCTAGGCAGACAATAATAATTGTCTATGACTGCTTGAGGTACTAGTTGAACTAGCAGGACTAGAAACGTTGCCGATAGTGTCTATGTCTTTTAAAGTACACAATAATCTTTAAAATGTGGGGGATGTTCACTTCCGTGGTGTACAGAAAACCTAAAGTGAACAATTAAATCCGCGGAGATTAGGTGCCTAAACGAGGAAGCCCATTGCACTATGTTGGCTACGTCGACAAACTTATAGAATGCCTTGTTGCCTGCTCGCTGGTGTGGCCCTTCGGCGATAACCGAGGTGGTTGTTTGGAATTAAGCTGGATTTATATCTCTCTGATCAGAGAGAAACTCTGGACTATACCAAGTGAGTGTTTGTTCTAGTACCTTCGGGATTGCGGAGGCCCATTTGAATTACTCCAAAGCCCGAAGAACACAGAGTATTGTTTTCTGAAAATAATCCATTGTTTAAGTACACCGTGGGATGAAGCTTCAAAGTTCACATAAATAATAATTCATGTTTAGCAAGTAGGGTAAATTGTGTTCCGTGGCAGGCAGAACTTAAATGTACCAAAATTCCTAACGGCTAAAGAAATTTAAGACTTCAACTAGCGATTCCTGGCAGCAGGTATTTTTGGATCGTAGGAGGAAAGCTTTGCATAGAGTATTTTGTTAATAGAGGACTTCACTTCTCGATAGTTCGTCTATTATTCAAGTTCTAATAACATTATATAGTCCTGTAGTGATTTATAACTGTTTGAGGTGTCAGTTGAATTGGCAGCATGACTGACGAATAACAGCGTCTCGATCTCTTTCCAAGCACATAGTCATCCCTAAGATTACATTAGAAAATTTGGTTTTCCGGGGCATATAAAAAATCCAAAATCCCAAAATAAATCCTTGGCGGCCAGGTAGCCCAGTGGAGAATCTCCATGTACTCTCTTGGTTGCGTCAGCAAACTTGGCGAATGTCTTATTATTTGACAGCCGGGTACGGACATTCGGGGAGTATCGTGTTGGTTGTTCCTAGATAGGAACATCCTCTAACAAGAGACAAACTCTGGATTATGCTCAATGCATATTTTTGTTATTGAACCTCGAGAATAGTAGCGCACCCTACTATTGAGATTGTTAACAGCTTGAAGGGCGCAGATTATAGTTCACTGCACTTCAGTCTACTTTACTGCACTTTACGGAAAATATAATCTTATGTGACATAAATATTTTTTTTCTCGTCAAACATATTTTGTACACAAAATGTTTGCATATTTGGCGCACTTTTTTACCCCAAACATCATATTAAGAATTTAAGGGACATCGAGGTCATGAGTATAAGTGGATACGTTTACACGTTTATAATAATATCTAAACGCTCTGGCGCTTCATTTTTTGTCAGCGTAAAATGTGTAAGCGGAGGAAGAATAGCGTTTCAATCAGAAATTTCACTTTCTTTACGAATTACAACTGTTTGTATATAACTTTTGCAATTCCTACATGGCATTTGCTTGCTTTGTTGTATATACTGGTGCTCTCTATGAAGATTGAATTTAGGAACAGGTTACTTAAATGAGTGTTCAAAAAAACTCAGTGAGTATTAGGAAAATAATTCAACAAATACTCAGCCAGTGAATTTGTAATATAGTTTAACGTTAGAGAAGGTAAGCGTTATCAACATATAATTAACAAAATGATGACCTGAATCAATATTGAACTCTACGACAACAGAACTCATCAAGATTAAGTCCATAGTTTGTCAAGTTATTGATAATAAATATATGTTTAAGAATAAACATTAAACTCGGAGCAACGTCTTCCATACAAAAACTAAATGAGCAATGGACGCAGTTATTATTAAATATACCTATCGAGTGAATTGATCCTTTAGCAGAAATGACCAGAATATTTAGTAATCGAAAATGATAAAAACTTTTTACTCTGTCTGATATAAATTCGCTGAACGTTAGTGCACAAAATTAATGGAATAAAAACAATGATTTGATCAAAAACAATTTCACAATATTTTTATTTTTTTCTTCACATTTTCTTATAATAAAATTGAAATTTTTACTCAATAAAAAACATAGTTTATAAATGCATTAATTTCATAATATTTTTTTTCATTCTCATTAATTTATCGGAACTTAATTTTAGGTAATTTCGTATTAATAAATAGGAAATTGATTTGTCAGTTTTGAAGTTAATAAATAATTTTATTATTAAATCTTTTTATATACAATAAGATGAAGGGAAAAAACCTACCTTTCTACTTATATAAATACTGTAGGTATGACTTTTGAATGGATATAGATGTTGTTTATATTTTTTTCTGGGTTTATTAGCTAAGCGGCAGTTTTTGTTAAAGTGGTTTTTAAGAGCAGCAGCACTGATAAATATGTTGCTAATTGCTCTTTCTTTTTTTCAATGAAAACTGGTTATTGCATAATTAATTAATTAATTTATCTAAATGAAGGAATATTCGAGTTTTTCAGAAATAAGAAAATTTCATATAATTTTGAGGCGTCATTTTCAAGTCTTTATCACACAAATTTGATTTGATTTGGTTGTCAATTAAATCGAAGCCAAAAGCTATTTATTTAAAACCTCAGTGTTTTATCACTTTACTTTTATTTAATATTCATTTCATTTCTTCCGCTCCTCTAACTAACTAACTAACTTACAATGTTAATTCCTCATTTGAGTTATTTGTCTCCAATTCAGTTTTGATCGGTTCTTCACGTATTTCTGTCAATATAACAGTCTCGTACGGGCTGCAATCGGATAAATTGAGTGTTGAACAAAACCAACCATAAAATCCCTTTTCAATATCAGCTATTTCATTACTCCAACTTGTGAATTGTAAACTTATCTGAGCGAAACCAGCATACAAACCTAAGCCTAAAGTGCATATAACAATACCAACCGGATAGGCTAACACTAATATCGGTGACATTAGAAAACGTATTACAATTGATTTTTCTTCGTGCAAATAATTAAACATATTATACCACGTTAGAGTCCCTATGTAAAATGAATAAATACTTGAAATTAATGTAACGATAGGCCAACAAAGTAATGACAAAAGCAAAATATGAGGACCAGTGTTTATCGAACATTTGCAGCATAAATTTTCTTTCTTTTTCACTTCCATGGCCACGGCCGCGGCATTTATCTTCTCCAATTCATCCCGACTAATATTCAATTGTAAATCGACATTTTGACCTTTCTTACGTCCCCGTTTTATAGTACCGGTCATTGTTAAATAATTGCTATCCAGGGACTTACGCGTATTAAATCTTTCTAAAGAATTGTCAAAGACATTCAAAACACTTGTCTCACCCGATTCAAGGTCCTCATAGTTGGTCACTTCGGGTGAGTTACGTGCTATTTTTAATTGCGGCAAATCAGTACAAATGTTTACTTTCTTTTTTGATGATCGATTACTTAAACAATCGTGCGATTTACTTAATTTGGCATCTAAACTACTTTCCGAATAACTACTCGGTGTTACCGTTGATGATTCATGACGATTTGTTGATTTTGTTCCTTGTGAAACACTCTCAAAATTGTTTAACTCATTATCATCCACATAAATGTTATCAACAGATTGCGTTGATTTGGTCGACATTCTTTCACCCGGATGATCATCAATACCGCACTTATTTGGTATTTGTGGGAGTGGTTGCTTATTTTTCAATAATAGTTTCGTATTTAAAAGGTCTTCTTCTAAACCAGTATTAGAGGGTGAAAGTTTTTGGCGGTTCTGAAAAATGAAAAAGAATAATGAAAAAACTAGTGAAAAAGCTTACAATTCCATGTGATTTATCTATTAGACTGTAATAGATACATTATAATGACAGATATTGCGAGCTGTGATAAATTTAAATTCAATTTATTTATAAAAATTATCGCTTTTTTTTTAGTGATTATCAAGCCAACATAAATCTGAAAATTATGCTTGAGGTATAACTACTTTTCACTTTCAAAACCTGAAATTGAAAAATTTTAATTTTACAAAATCAAAGCCAAAATAAATGAAGAAATTGTTCTCTGTTGCAAAACCTCTTTTTTGCGATAAATCCTATTTAGGAAGTTTGAATTCACAATGAGAGTTAGGCGGGTATATTCCCTTACCGTATCTTCTTCATAATGAAATTTTCAATAATTAAAAACTGAATTTTGGGCAATTTTGCTAAAATTTACTAAGTAGAGTCGCGCACAAAAATATCAACTTTTTCCTGATTATGCACGATTCGGTATTTGCCTCTGACATCCTGATAGAGAAATATAAGTTTCGTGAATTCATTCACGGACATACAAAATTCATTACAAATGACTATAATTCGTATGGAATTTAATAATAATGTTACTTCCAAAATCATCCTAATTTAAGATGCATTAAATATGAGTTAAAAGATTCTGAAATCACTCGAATAGTTCTTTTTTTTTTCTTAAATTACATTTTGTGTTTTGTTTTATTACCTGCACGTTGGCAATATGATCAACATAATTTTGTGTACCGTTTGTTTTCTTATTTGTATGACGTTTACGTGGCGGTATAAAAACTGGGCGTTCCTTCACAGCATTTGCCTCAATGACTTGTTCTTCATTTCTTGTAACCATAGTGTTATCAAATACATAAAAACAAAAAAAAAAAATTGTTCACGAGTGGCAAATATGCTGCGATTTAAGTGTTAATTTATTGTTTTATTTTGTTAAAGAAAAAAAAAAAAACACAACGCAATATTTCTTTATTATTTAATTCTAAATACATTTGAACTCTGGCATAAGGACGTGTAGAGGTTTTCTTTCGCGTTTTTCGTAACAATTGCACTCTAATACACTTCGGAATTGCTTGATATTGATATTCGTCTTATAATAAAATAAATATTAATTTATATGAAATAATTGTGCTTATCTTTCTTGTTTCGTCTGCCAATCATTTTTCGTTTTTAGTGTTGCGTCGCGACGAGTTTGCGCATAACGGAATTGATTTTTTCTTTTAATGTTCGCATGTCCTTGTACCAGTTTGAGAAACTGCATCGGGGTTTACCGTTCGCTAACAAATGTCAATGTAATAAGAGACGCTGCAATGACAGATAGCCAGAATTAATAATATTATCGTCATATTTATTTTTTTTTTTTTTTGTTTTCCAGCGAAAAGTAGAAAGAAAGAAATTTCATTCAGGTCAGTTCGAAATTTTTGATGCTCACAACTTTTATTCCCTCATTATGAATAATAAAGTTTTCAACAAATTTGATATGTGAACTATAAGCATACAAACCTTCTATTAATATAAGTTTAGTATAACCCAAGTTATAGTTACACAATTAATCTAAACAACTTCCTTATATACTTAGACAAAAAAGCACAATTTTTAAGGAGAATGTAGACATCCATCAAAAAGGTAATATAACAGAAAAGGGAACGTAACGGAAAAAGAAGTTTGAAGCGAAGTTTCAGCAGACCGACCAAGGTAAGCACATGCATATATACATACAATTCATCCACAACAAATATCCGTTCGTCTTGTAGTAGATGTCCACGTAGATCCGTTGCTAGGAAGAATTCGATCTAAAATGTTACTTATTTCAATGAAGAAAATATAACAGAACTGAAGAAAATATAACAGAACTGATTTTGAAATAACTAGAAAAAAACATAATATCTCTCAAAAAAAAACATCCAAAAGAAAGTTAAAAGATTCACTGCCACCCATTTTGTTGTATATTCTTGATTCTCTAGTCGGAACGAGATACGAAATTGAAAATCTGTCCCTCCCTCGAGCGATGAGAAAATATATATATATATATATATATATATAAATATAAATATAAAATATATATATATATATGCAGTAGTTTTCATAGCTTATGTTTAAAATGTAGAAAAGTGAATGGTTGGTTTGTTTTTACTTTTCTCTCTTATTTTACTTTTTTTTAGGTTAACGTCTCAAAATGTCGGTGAACCATTTTACGTGTTTCACGTTGCGCATTATACATAATTATATTATAATTAAGGATCGCTCCGATTGTTGCAGCAGATATAAGTAATCAAAACGATTCAAACGAATATCAACATTTTCGATCGGAACCGAATGTAAATAATAAACTTTAAATAACTAGCAGTCAAAACTTTTGAGCTTTATAGATACCGAAGCATTATTAAATTAAATTAACAAACATAAATGTTAAGAAACTTTAGAAAGATTAACTCCTCTGTCTGTACATATTCGATTTAAGGTATATTAAAGACTTGTAATAAGGAAACGCTCAGTTAATAGTTAAGAAGATTTAGATACTTCCGCTCGATTATCTTGAAAAAAGAAAATAATTGTTTAACAATATGAAAGAAACATACGAGTCCCTTTTCTTTTTTCTTTAGTTGCCAGAACATTGTGGTCTCCTATCTTTGGGTAATTGATATAAAATTTCTAAAACTATTTCCTAAAGATGTTACTGAACCGTAAATGTATTATTGAGAATAATGGCTAATTTTCTGTTCGATCTTTACCTTTTTTAAAGTTTTCTTTTATGTAAAACAATAGGTTCTGCTCATTTTTCTAATATCTGTTTAGCATTTGAATCCAGTCGTGTAAGTTGCCATTTTGATGTATTTCACATAAAAAAATTTCACCATTCTATGTTATAGTACAACATTTACATCTTTATGAAGACCTAGGTGGACATTATAAAATAAAATATTGGGCAATACAAAAATGGCAAAGTTCAAACAATGTGTTAGCAAAAAGATTCAATCAAAATCTCAATAGGATGTGTCTCTTATTCACGTTTACTTTCGTTCGCACACTTAACAAATTAAACGTGTGCTGATGCCAAGCACTTAGCTACTTAAATGTGCTGGTGCCGAGAACTTAACAAGTTATGTGTGCTGGTGCTTTATGAAGTCCTAGGTAGACATTATGGAATGAATTATTGGATAATATAAAAATGGCAAGGTCCAACCAATATGTTAGAATAAATATTCGATCAAAATCTCAATAGGAAGTGTCTCTTATTCAGGTTTACTTTCGGTCGCATACTTAAGAAATTAAAGCATACTGGTGCCGAGGCACATTTTTGAGACGTAATGCTAATATGGAAAAGAAAGGATTTCAATCAGTTCCCCAATGAATTCTTTAAAACAACCGTTAGGTTAAATCGTCAAATCCACTTGGCATATATATTACAGTGAATATCGATCATATTTTCAAATTTTTCTATTTGGCTTTTTCTACTATTTTAATTTCAAAGTCAATTTAATTTAGATCTAAGTAAAATTTCGAATCAAATTCAAAAACATTTGAATGAATCGCCAGCTTTGCGATCCATTTAAATAGTATCTACTACAATAAATGTATGTTAGCAAAAGGAATGATCGGTCTATTAGAATACTAGCATATGTTTACATTAAATACAACGATCAGGTAACATAAATCGAAGAAAATCCACCGGAAACTTTGGATGCAGCTACGAGTACTCACTTAGTTTAACTACATCCCATACAAAACGTTAACCCTACCATTTGTTTTGTATGCATTCGATTCGTAATCGTAGTAATTGTTTTATATATTTTAGTTTAAAAACTGAGTGGCTTCTTCAAATGAAGCCCTAAATATAAACCATACATATTTGTATATAATAACTTATAATTTTGTATGCATGTTTGTTAGTACACTTATTATATTTATTTGTCAATTTCACTTTGCAATCATTCATTTATTTATTATATATACTAAGAGTATGATTCTCATTAAAAAAAACTAGAGCTGTATAAAGCTCTTCTTACGTCCCTACATAAATTTTTTATACAATTTTTTTTTTTTTTTTTTTTTTTTTTTTGAAGAGAGGAATGAATGGAAGAAATCCACAAACTATTCGTACATAAAAAACTTTTTTCGCTCAGTTGGTCAGCTATTTATTTGTAAATAGTTTAAAAATTTAGTCTGCATTTATTAAGCGCCGAGAACAGATAGTGGGGAGCATCGTTAATTGACAAAAACGGTTGATTTATGTGCTTTTTCTCGTTTTTGCAAAAAAAAAAAAAAAATCAGTAAAAAGTAGAATTTAATGAAATGTATTAAAAAATTATATAAATTCATTATCAAGGTTAAAAAAAACAACAAAAATTGAAAAGAAAACATTTAAATAAAGAGATACTGCTGCTTACAAATAACAAAAATAATTTCGTGTTACTGAACATCTGAGAAAATGGAGCGAATATTACGCGGAATTATGCGTTATCGAAATACCACACGCGAGCAAATGGTAAAAGAATTCCAAAGAGTACGCGATAACCCTGAGGTGAGTAGGTCGCTGAAGATCAACAACACACAATTTACACTTGCATCGCTGCATAAGCACACATTTCTATAAGTAAATAGAAAGTTATTACAATAGATAAATAAAACAAAAATAAAAATTTTTGTGTGTAATCAAAAAGTTGCAAAAAATAGTTGAACTTTTTAGTAAAAAAAAACTATAGTAAGGCTATCAGATTTGCACAAAGAATAAACAAAACTGATTTTTGTAATTTGTCAAGGCAAACGACTTATTGGAATGCGATTAATAAATACAAAACCTGTAGTAGTAAACATACAATAATAAGTCCTTTTTTCAAGCGTCACTTCATTCATAAACATTTTGCTTAATAGAATTACAACGAGGATAGTGGCAACATCATCTCGATCGATTGGAACTGCAAATGAAAAGTTCAAATATTTTTTATAAAATCATCGTGTCTGTAATATTTTGCTTGTGAAACAACGAATCTATCAACGATGTAAATTGTCATTTTGGCTCTACTATCGCCTGCAGCCTGCACACAAGAGTGGCTTTATGTAAAACTCTTTCGTAAACATAAGCAAATGAAGAACGAGTTGAATAAATTGTAAATTCATCATTTGAAGTAACTAAACCAACTATATATACTTGTACCATATTAAGAGTACTGAATGTTTTTTCTTCCTTTCTGAAGCCTTACAAACCTGTGCTGATGAATTTGTAACAAACTCATAAAATTGATCTGTAATTCGCGCGTATTATATAAAGATTCAAAGGTGAGAGTTCCAACTTCGATAAGACATTAATTTTTTCGTCTATGTTAAGATGAGCAAACAACAAATAATTGAAATAAATTTTTCTTAACTTATAAAAATTCTTTACGCTTGCAAAATTATACAGAAAAGATTATAAACTGTGCATTTGAAACTTATATGAAACTTTTATATGATTTGTGCCCAACTAAAGTTCGTAAGTGGGGAAGATTTTTTTATAAGCGAGATCAAATCAAAGGAATAAGAACGCCGCATTCGCTATGAGTGTCAATTCAGATACCAACCGCCTTATGCAAATGTATGAAAATGTCCTTTTTACTGCAGAATGGTACGCCTGTGATCTGACTGGGATCAGGTAGATCGCTAAAATCATATTCAGATAAAATACGTAGTAACTCCGTATGCGTATGTGTAAACATCATTGCTGTAGTAATTGTTTTTTTTTTTTTTTGTTCGCCTACTTTTATTTTAGAGTCTTTCACCGCCCTATCTATAATATATAAAAATGTGAGGTATATTTCTCAAATTTTAAATATATATGATTTTTAAATTAAGAAAAAATTTGGATATTTTCAAAATTATGAACGCGAATCTTTGATAATCTTGATAAGATTAGCTTGATAACTTTATTTGAAAAAAAAAAATTAACATCAAACTTATAACTCCAATTAATTTTTAATTTCTTTTAATTGAAAATTACTTTTTTCGACTTTTCAACTTTATTTCGAAATCATTTTCAATTTTAAAGATAGATAGGCAGACATGACTGAAGTGATTTCACTGATTAAGTTAGTGAAATATTCTGTACGTAAAATAAATCGTTTACGGAATACTAATTCATTGAGGACAAAACGTTTTTTTCAAACTAATTTCGCAAAGGATATTAAAACAGAAAAATTTCGAAGTTTCTTATAAGAACATTTTGCAACAAAGCTTTTTCTGTTCACGCTTTTTTTTTTCTTTTCTACCCATTCATTCAAATTATTCTATATTAATCCCTTTATACATAAATATTGAATAACTAACATGCTAGTCTTCATTTACTGAATGCCTTTAATTATAGGTATAATATATATATATATATAAACGACTATAATTTATTTCTTTGATGTCGTTTTCTTTCATTTTAATTTTCAGCCAAAGGCCGTATTTTTTACTTGTATGGACAGTAGAATGATACCCACTAGATATACGGATACGCGTGTTGGTGATATGTTTGTGGGTGGGTGTGTATGAATAGTAGCGAATTTTATAATTTGATATCATACTATTGCTTTTACTTTAATATCCATTACAGTACGTAATGCTGGAAATTTAATACCTCACGCTCATCATTTTCAAGATGAACATTACAGCTGTGAACCGGCTGCTTTAGAGTTAGGTTGTGTGGTTAACGATATACGTCATATAATTGTATGTGGTCATAGTGATTGCAAAGCCATGAAGTTATTATATATGCTACGAGATCCAGATTTTGCTTCAAAAGTATGTAAACTTTTACTAAATTATACAATGTATTTTGAAGATTTTATTTTATACAGAATAATCGACGCTTATCCTCACTCAGATCTTGGTTATGTACTCATGCGACCTCAAGTTTAGAGAAATTTTTGGAATGGAGAGAGAAAGGAATGTGTGATCCTTTAATTTTTTATTCAGAGTCAGGCTTAAGGCGTTTTGTCGCATATATTGATCCCGAAAATCAGTTTGCCATCGAAGATAAACTTTCGCAGATAAATACGTTGCAACAAGTTTCAAATGTAGCTTCGTACGGTTTTCTAAAACCTCGCTTGGAGTCTCACGATTTGCATATACATGCTTTATGGTTCGATATTTATACAGGTGACATTTACTACTTTAGTCGCGGCTCAAAACGTTTTGTGCCTGTCGACGAACAAAGTGTGGAAAAACTAACTGACGAAGTAAGACGTTATTATTCGTAAAATAAATTGGAGGATCGTGTACCTTGCGAAGTGAAACTTGCGTTTCCATCATATAAGGTAAGGCTATAAAAAAAGTTGAACAATGGATAAAACCACGCACGGATGGGCAAAATGAAATCTATCCAAATCGTGACCTGATAAAGAATAAATGTGATTTATGATTTCTTCTGTTCGATGGAACAATAAAATTTACACAAATCATTTACGAATGGATAAAATAATATTCTACCAGACATAAATCTTTGAACTGTGATAAAAAAAAGCCACTTTTTTTTAAAAAATGAAACTAATTTTTGGAAAATATATCTTAAAGATATTTTTAGGTAATATTTTTATGTAAACAAATAAAAAGAATTTTTTTTTTAAATTTTTAAAATAAAACAAAATATAAAAAATAGCAAACAAATATTTGTGGTTCAATAAATGCCAAAATCAAGAAAAACTATGATTTTAAAAACGTCTTTCTTAAGAATAATTTACCTTTCTTCACACAATTTAATTTTATAATCTAACTTCTTAAACACTTCTTCTTTTCGAAGTTTAATGATATTGATGATGATTAACCGTATTATTATTGGAACTTTCCAATTCTTCAAAATATTTACGAGCATTACGTATGTTCACAAGTGTAGCTTCGGAAGGTATGGTAGGATCTGACATAACAACCATAACATAAGTATTACTAGTAAAGGTGTCGATAAAGGCAGCAAAAGCGCTATTGCGAACTTCAATTGAATGAAATTTTCCACCCAATTTACTGCAGCTTAATTTAAACTGTTTGATAATATTCGAGACTTTTTCGAAACGATGTGAATCACGATTCTTTTTACTTTGACAATGTGATATCACTAGAAAAGTAGCCTTCTCAAACAACAACACTTCATCTGCCTCTATAACGTTTGCAAAATGTGTTAAAGAATTCTCCAAGGCAGCTACGTTAGGTATTAGCATTGTTACGATGCTGGACCAGGCTCTGTAAGCGGCAAAAGGAAATAACTGAATAAAATATTTTTTCATGTAGTTCTTTCATTTTCAACCTGTACAAAGTTTCGTCCCAAATACTGGTTCTGAAACAAGTAACATTACCCGGTCTCGATAGGCGCACTAAATCTTCTTCACGATCCTTAAATAAGCTTTCGCGTTGCTCCTCAGCTACCAAATCCATTTTGTGAATTAAACAGAAAATTTTAGCATCTGGTGAATTCTGAAAAACATAGCGGAAATAAAAGCAAGACATTATTGAAATCTGACATAATTACCTGCAGTAAAGCTTCAAGGCATGATTGATAATAATGCACATCACGTTCCAATTCACGACTCTCGACATCGAATACATAAATCAGAACTTCCACGTTACGAAAGATATTATCACGCTGTGAGGCAAAATATTGCTGCATAAAACCCTCCTGGCCACCACAATCCCAGAGATTTAGAACCAAATTACCCAAAAACCGTACATGTGAATGCTCGACATCAACTAGACAAAGATTAATCTTTCATTTTATTTTAATATTTACGCAAGTTCATCCAGTACTTACTTGTCGCTCCAAGCCGAGTAGTATCTCTGGCTATGTAATTTGCAAATATGATCGAACGCATACTGGTCTTCCCAGATCCGCTTTTCCCCATTAACAAAACCTAATTTTCAAAATGTTTTAAATAAAATAAATTTCCTATTCATAAGATCCATTCAAACCTTTTTCTTCATATTTGTCGTGCTTTCTCCGAGTTTTAGAGAAACTTTTAACTTTGTTTGTTTAACGCCCTGGACTGCTGATAGCAAAATACACAAAGATATAAAAACAGCTGTTCTTTTTTCATAGAAGAACGCAAAAAAAAATGAGCAAACGATCATTCACAATAAGCGTAAAGAAAAAAAAGAAGAAAATGTGAATACAATGAGATTTGGATTGATGTGTTCGGCGACTAATTTCGTTCAAAATTTATGTATTCCTAATTTCTTATAAGCCTGAGTAAATTGTTTTAAAACTCAGAGATAATTTTGCAATTTGTACCATATTTCTCAGATCAATTTTGTGCACGTAAGTACTGCGAGTAACGCCTTTACTTTCTTAACTATATACTTTAAGAAGAAGAAAGGAAAAAATTATAGATGAAATAATGTATATATGGAATTCAATACGAACGATCTCGGAACGAATTCTCTATAAAAGCATATAAGTATTTACCAAAAAGTCTACAGGGTTTTCTTTTTCAATTATTTTTTTTCTTACATGGCTTTTATTTAAAATACATGTCAGAAGTGTCCAATAAAATAGATTGGGCATCACGAAGCAGAGTTGGTCTAACTGTAAAAAAAGCTTCGTAGTGCCCGCTACCTTAAAATAATCTAACTGCAGTTTGCTCGTCTGAGACAAAAGTATTATCACTAACAATTACTCTCCTATCTTCTTATAATTGCTGTATTGCCCAAAATTCAACATAACTCTTTCTATTATTTTTAAAATTATTCTCTTTTTGTTATCGCTGCGTTTGTCTTGATTAGTCTGTTTCGAGAACAAATCTCTTTCTGCTAAATTGGTCAAGATTCTTTTACCTTCGAAATGAACTCTTGGCATATTCACCAAAAAGTTAACTGTTTCAAAATAGCTCCTTTTAATTAATTCGGTGCAATAATTATCTCAATTTGTGGATTATCTCAAACATAGGTTACTGGAAAAATTTCATTTTTAAGCATAATAAAAAGTTGGAAATTAATTCAATTATCAAACAAACGTTTTTTAAATTAAATTTGTCGATTTTTTCTTTTCCTTTAAGTAGAACATTTTTAGTTTGTATTTAAAATAGCTCCGTTAGACTTTAAAATGCTTTGGGGATTTTTCACTTTTACTTATTTAACTAAATAAAGAAAATTATCTTAAGTATACATTTCTTACATTATTTTTTTCTTTTTTAATCCTAATTCTATTGCGATTATTATTTAAGTGCTATTAACATTCGCGTGAAATCTTTAAATAAAAATATATAAAACTTATCATCATAATAAAGTGCTTGCTTTATGCTATTCAATGCCGTCAATAACTTTACACATAATGCGATCTAATTGATAACTTGGATCGCTCTTGTTACCACTGCTTGAGTCATGATTGTCAATTTCCATATTAATATCACCTTCGGACAGATCTTCTTCACGTATCTCCGGCAGAGCAGCAAATGCTGTATTAACAATGTCTACTACTCTTTCCAAATGCTTTTTAAATCGCTTTATCGTCTCAACACGTTGACGTTTTTGCATTTCCATCATTACTCTTAAGGTTTCACGTGCTTGATGTGGACGAAACTCATTAAGTAAATGATGCATATGAACAAATAGTAAACTTAAGTCATCAATCTAAAATAAAGTTTATTATTATTATTATTCAAATGATCTTGTTATCGTTACTTTTATAAACGGCTAACCTTTTCTGTTCGTCGCGGACTATCCGGATATTGTATAAGTAAATCAATTAAATCCAAAAAATTAACAAATAGTGAATGATTTAGTTTTTTCAACTCTTTGCGTCTATCAAAATGTATTGGAATTAAGCGCTTAATATTTTGTGATTCCAAAGATCGTATCATCTCTTCATTGTTGTATTGTATTCCAAACATGCTGTACGAATCCTGTATAGGTGGCGGCGGACGTGGGGCTTTATTGCGTCTTATATTTTCCTCTGAGAACAAATTAATATATTGAGTAGGAGGTAAGGGTAAGCTCATAACTTGGGATTCTTGTTGAGCCATTTTTTTTTATTTTTCTTTTTTCTTTTTTATAATAATGTAACACTTTTGTTTTGATTTTATGCTCCTTGTATCAAATTTTTTATTGTTGTGAATTTTGGGTCTTTTGATTCAGATATTGAATTTTTAGTCCTCGGACGTTATGTCACTCGACCAATGTAAAAATTTTTATTTTTTTGCGAATTTGCGTATTTCTGTTTTGTCTTCAGTAGTAAGTGTGCATGTCTACAAGAACCGTGTTAATAACTTTTTAAGAAAATTACAATATTATGCTTTATTATATTATTTTCATCAGAGAAGATCTGTATAAATACATTCACGTGAAAATAACAAACCGAAACGAAACGGGATGTCAAACCTGACAGTTATGGTATTCAACAACCCAATCAAAAATAAGTCTTTATATGGCAGAAAAACATCTGGTAATATTTTTGGTTATGCTTTTATGTACAAAATGTGGCAATACAATGGTACTTGTTATATACAAAAAGTTATTTTTAAAAACACCGCTTTTTGTGTGCGAAGAGAGATATAAAATTCAATTTGGCGTTTTTTTTCTAATAATTTTTATAAAAAAAAAAGAAATTTTCCACGAAGAATTCGTGCGCCGTTTTTTATAAAAGAAAAATTAGATTCTAGTATGCCTTTATTTCACGAACGTTATATATCTTTTTTTTCTATAAATGTTACCTCCTTCGTTCAAATCCAATGAGCCAATTATCTTTCATCTGCAGGTTTAATGCCGAAAATTTGTTTGTATTAAGAGTTTAACACCGTATGTACGCTTGTTTAACAGATAAAACCTGCTTGTATTAAGAGTTTAATAGCTTATATATGTTTACATGGAAATTGAAATCTGCGTACTAATTTCTAAATGTAAGGAATGTAACATTTGCCAAAATGCTGATGCGTTTTTTCCCGTATTCGACATAAGTCTTTTTTTTTTTGGTATTGTGAATAAGCTTAGTTTTTCTAGTATTCGAAAATTTTTTAGCAGACCCCATAAAACGCTTCTGAGCGCCTTCTGATTATCATTTCTTCAGATTTATGTACTATGGTTTGACTGCCAAGAGTTTTTGAAATGATGAAGAAATGCGAAAATGGGTCGATGATTAGATCGCTATCAAACCAAATGTCGTTCTTTCGGAACGATATCGTTACGTTGCCACAAAGACAACAAAAAATTGTAGAAAATTATGGAAAGTGATGATGCCTGTATTCATTATATTATTTTAAATTGCAAAATCTGAAAACAGCCGAACTAATTGTTAGAGTTCTGGTATTTAATTTAGTTATTACACAGTTTTATAAATGTCTTTACAATGATTCGTGTACAAATGATAAATTCATTCCCAAGAGAATCATATAGAACTTGAAGACGACTAATATTCTGGTCATCTCAATATCTCAACTATGGTGTCTAATGGTGAATGAGTAAAATGAACAATTTTGGACAATGGCGTACCATTACTAACGATTTTATTGATGATTACACAAGGCGGCGTGCCTTTCTGCATTTGCTTCAAAATTAAAAAAAAAAATCTTCCTTATTATATCTCCTTTGCTTTTCTCTTTAATTTAATTTGATCTTTGATTTCTTGCGATAATTTGTGTTCTCTAAACAGAAACGAATCATGACAAGGCAACGACACAACAAAAGATGTGTAACGCAGCACATCGATACCGCAAAGTAAACAACGAATGGATTTATTATAATACAAATACAGAAATATAAAGAACAAATTGCGAGAAATTATTCATCAAAACTCATAGTTTCGGTTAAACTTAATCAAAGTCCAAAATTGATTTGATAAAATTTGTTCTTAAATTTAAATTTTGGTGAGGGGGATCTTATTAGTTTTTAATCGTACAATTGTCAGAAATGAGAAAATCAGAAAGCAAAGTTCGTCTTAAGACGAATCTTGAGTGCTATTCATTTTAAAAATAATTTATTTAGTTGCGGAACTTTGACTCAAATTAGTTATCTATGTGTTCCATTTCTCCTCAGCGATTATGAAATTATATAAAAAAATTTTTCTTAATATTTTAGTTTTTTTTTTTTAATATTTTAGATATTCTTTTTTAATATTTTAATTTTATTTTTTAATATTTTAGTTTTTTTAACATTTTAGTTTCTTTTTTTAATCTTTTAGATTTTTTTTTAACATTTTAATTTTTTTTTAATATTTTAGTATTTTTTAACATTTTAGTTTCTTTTTTTTTAATATTTTAGTTTTTTTTTTAACATTTTAGTTTCGTTTTTTTAATATTTTAGTTTCTTTTTTTTAAGATTTTAGCTTTTTTTTAATATTTGAGTTTTTTTTTTAATATTTTAGTTTTTTTTTTAATATTTTAGTTTCGTTTTTTTAATATTTTAGTTTTTTTTTTTAATATTTTAGCTTTTTTTAACATTTTGTTTTTTTTTTTAATATTTAAAATTTTTTTTTTACATTTTAGTTTCTTTTTTTTAATATTTATAGAATTAAAAAATGCCCTTAATCAGTTATGAGAAATAAGTAAATATAAATATCGTTAAGGTATCTTAATTAAAAGTATTAATACTTGATGGTAAAAACCGGATTGCAGCATAAACTACAAATTGAGATAGAAACGCACATAAATGTAAATATGTATGAGAGGGCTTTTTAGCGTGTGAGATCAACGAAATATCGAATGTTTGGCAGGTACGTACACACACATATATTCATGCGGTGCCAACGTCTTATGAAATTGTACAATGAATGCTAAAGGCAACTACCACCGAATCGAATGATTGCATAAACATTTTGCTGTTTCAACTTTTTAAAGTTTATAACTCAAGAACCGTTCAACGGAGAAACGCGTTTATTAAAAATTTCAAACATCGGCAAAACGTATAATAATTAAAATAAACTTAAATTTTATTTCATCTTTTTATTGAATTGATAAGAAAACAGATGCAAAAAAAATTCTTTCGAAAAGTGTTCGATACTGTATTTTAATTTTACGCTCGAATTGAAAATAAACACAAAAATAGTGCAAAAAGTTTAAAAAAAAAAAAAAAAAATTAAATAAATCATTTCAAATAAATATTTAAAATGTATTTTAAAAATTCGACAATTTTCTTATGTGTTATGATGATGTCAACTATTTCTTTAGCGTTAATGGAAAATCCAGATAAAGAAAAGGTTAAAATGATTTTTTCTTATTTTTCGTTCTCGTTTTTTTTTATTGATAATAAGTACTGTTTGATTTTTAGTTAAACGTTTTGATTTTGTATGAGTCTTTATGCCCGGATAGCAAACAATTTATGCAAAATCAATTGGGTCCGAACTATGAAAATTTAAAAGATTTTATCGATATAAAACTGGTACCATTCGGTAAATCAAATGTATGTACATTTTAAAAATTGTTGAGTCAAGGAAAAAAATTCATAGCTTCATTTATTATATTTTTAATCAAAATTTTAATCCATATTTCTTATATTTTAAATAAACCCAAATCGCATATATCTGCTATTTTAATCGATAATCTTTTGCCAAAATAAAACTATTTCGTAAGCAAAATGTAGAAATTCTGGAATTTTTAAAAGAAAAGCTGACTCAAGTGATATTCACAGGCCACTTTTGAAGGAAATTTTGTACTATTATGCAAATTTTCGAGAAACATATATTAATTTTAGAAGGCAATGTCCGAAAGATTCAGTTATAGTAGATGCACCAAAACTTTCTGACAAACTTCAATATTTGGAACATCATTGTTTAGGGGACATTATTGCCATGTGTAACCTATTTTTTATCGAGCGCTATCAAATCTCTTCAAATTCAGATCGATTCAGTTTCGTTTTAGCGGCGATTCACAGATGAAAATTCTGTCGATTAGACATATGGTACCCAAATACTTAACCTCGCTTTTTATTCAGCCTTGTGCACATGATGCAAATTTCATCTTTTTTTTGGTGAATATTTATTTTCGCAGCGATTTTTCGACTTTATTTAGAGAGCAGCATGAGCCTAGCAAATCATAATTTCTGAAAGGGAAACAACCAAACTGTTTGCCACCTGCTGATTTCTTTAAAGCGTTTTTACTATAATCATCACTATTTTTTTTGACAAGTCGATAAAGCGTTATTGCCTGTATATAAACTCATTTATTTTCGGGCGAAAGGGTTCACACGTGTTTGGCTATTGCTTGATAGTTTAAACGGTTCTAAAGTTATCTGTTGCGAAAACGCCATGAAATTTTTCCTTGAACTATTAGTTTTCATTGTAATGAATATTTGATGCCTTGATTTTTAATGAATTTCAGTCTTACGATAATGGTTCGCAATTCTTTTGCCAACATGGTCCCAGGGAATGCTTGGGTAATCGACAACAATCATGTACCTTACATCAAACCCACGATCAACTCGAGCAAGTGAAATTTGCTGTATGCCAAATGGCCAAATTCGACACAAGCAGCACCAAAGAGGTAAACCGTATCATTTATATTTTACTTATCAAAATAAAATCAAAGTAAAATAAAGACTAAGAGCCATAAAATAATAATAATAATAAAAAATTTGAACTTTACGATATATGGAATAGTGAAGAGACATAATAGGTCCGAATGCCCGTATTTCTGCTTGGAACTTGCCTGTACTAAATAAGAAAATCTGTATAAAATTTCACATATCGTGCATTGAAATACGAATCGAAGGCTACATAAGCATATACTTTTTATGTCAGTATGGGTGGAGGAATCAATTGAAGGACATTTTCCTTTCTCTTATTACGTATCGCGACGTAAAAAATGTTGTCTAAAAACACAAACCTGACATTAAATTTGTCCTTGCCGCTTGCATTAGGGTTGAAGCGAAAATCGCGTGTCGAACCAAATCTTTAATCATTATTATCAAAAAAGAAAAAAAGAAAAAAAAAAAAAGAAAAGCAAACGCATATATTCAAACGCTTTTTAGTTTATGAAATTAACTTTCTCTATGTATTGTAATCAAGCGTATATATACGCATACAAAGGTACGTGTAGAGTGTATATTGATAGAAATTTCGTGTGTTGGGTATAAAGTTTTTATTGTATGGAATGCTTATAGAAGATAGTTAGACGGGTTTATAGCTAAATAAACCCAGATTATTTCATGAAGAAGGAAATTCATATTTCTAGATGGGTATCTATGAAATAACAACTTAGGGCATTATCAAGGGTATTTTCGAAATTTTAATTAACAACGCTTCATAAATAATTAAATGTTTGAGTCTGATATGACGTAAATAACAAAATGTATTTATCTAATATTCTTATAATGATTTATGATAAGTTTTTATAAAAGCTTTAATAATAATAATAAACTCTTTCTAGTGTTCGGAATCGGCTGGCTTGTCTAGCGATATCAATGAATGCATGAATTCTGAAACAGGAACTTTCTTACAATTGGAAGCCGAACGTATAACTCATTCCTATGCACCAAGTTTTATTCCTACTATTATTTATAATGGGGTCAGTGTGCTAACAATTAAAAGCGAACAAATTATTTTAAAGAAAATTAAAATAAATTTTTTTTTTTTTTTTTTGTCTTAAAATTACAGGTTTTCGATCAACAACTTCAGGATAATTCCTTACGCGATTTTCGCGGCACTGTCTGCTATATTTTGCAGAAACGCGGCAATATTTCTTTTCATAGTGAAGTCTGTCAATAATCAAAAGCAACGAACGCAGCGATATCATCGACGCATTATATTTTTACAAAAATATTTCATTTTGAACAAAAAAAAAAAAAAAAAGTAAACCTGTTTGACTCTGCATGCATGTGTATATAGAAAATTAAAATCTCTCTTCTGCCCCTGGCTTGTTACAATATAAAGTGTGTCAACGTTTTTTAAAATATTTATTTATTTGTTTTTTATTTTTGTTTTGTTTTTTATATTATTATTATTAATTTATGTGCAAATTACAATTTTATAAAACTGGATTTTGAAATGCGACGAAAACGTAGGATATGTGAGGTGCGTATGTCTAAAATTGTTTAATTATATAAGCTTGATAAGAAACGGTTTATGGCGGCGGCACGCGCGTTGTTAAAGCAATAAATGAACATAAAAATTAAAAGCTTTTTTTTTTTTTTTCTATCCGTATATTGATTATCAAAAATTTGACGTAGGACCGATATATTTTAATGTATTGAAAAATTTCTCTAATTAAATAGAATAGAGTGAGAGGTATAATTTCTTTATTTTTCAAATCTTATTACGGATAAATATTGAATTTATTAAGCATCATATTAATATGTACCTGAAGAAACTCATATCATATCAAAGAGTTTGGCGACAAGCCTTGCCTTATATAGATATGTATCAACAGGCTAACGGGAACTCACCGCACAGAATAATATTTTAGCTGCAAGGAATCTAACACATAATGAAAAATGTAAAATAATCCTTGTGCTACTCATTCAGACCTGGTCATTAACCTAAAGTTAACATAAAATAAGCTTTAATCAGATCAGCTAATGCTAACTGCTAATTGCATTTTTTTTTGCTTATTGTTGCCGTTATCGTTTGTCCCTTACTCAATACTTACCCAGCCGCTTTAAGAATGGTTCTAGTTAGACTTTCGATTAGTTTTTTTTGTCATAAAGGTTCTCCAAATGTCCTGTAGAGTATTCCTTTCCTTTAGAGTATTTTTTATGTATTACTAACGAAAAGATAAAACCTTATGTCAAAATCTTTCGAGTGGAGGAGTAAGGTCTACAAAGATCTAGTAATAGTGAAAAACATCTTTGATCTCATATTTCTTTTTTTTTTTTTTTTTTTTTTTTTTTTTATATTTTTCGATATTTTTACAAATTTTCCAAAACAAAATCATATTGTGATTCATTAATTTTTATAGTTTTATATAAGATGAACGTAATTTTTGCAAAACATTCAAAGAAAATTAAAAAAAATAATACGAATAACTATTCTAAACGAAAAGGTAAGACAGAGACATAATACGATGTGAAAATACTTATAAAAGTTGAAACTGGTTGAAGATAACATGTAATTGTAAGGCAGATATATATATATATATATATATATATAGTAGTACTACATCTTTATATTAAATAACTTAAACTCTAAGCAGTTATAAAATACGAAAAATAATAAAAATCAACAAAACAAATACCGTGGGGAGGGAACGCATAGAAAATTGCAAGCAATAAAAAAAAAAAAAAATATTAAAAACTATTTTCTATATTTTCTTTCACTCATTTTAACAATTTTGTTGCAAAATAATTATTCTAAAAAAGAAATAAAAAAGTTTGTACATAAATTTTCTTTAAATTTTTGGAATCAAGTGCGTATAACTTTGTTACGTATGGGGTTATATTCGTATGTTCGTATTTATGTAAATCACGATATTTTTTCTCTCTAAACTGCTGTATCATTAGTGGTACTTAAAAATTTTCGGGGCATTGGTTTAGGGGGAATTTGAGGTTTAGTTTTTATAATTATTGGCTTTGGTTGTCTATTATTGATGCCATGATTTTTCTGTTCTCTTTCCTGATATTCTACGTAACCAGACTCATCACTGCATTCAGAATCTGAATCATTTATCAGGTTTTTCTTATATTTTAGACGGACTGTCTTGAAATGACAGGAATTTTCTGTTTTACTATTTTCTACATCACTTCTATCGTAATTGTCGCGGGGATCCCTCAATTTTAAAGTAATCGTATTAGAAGAAATGTTGCAAAAAGTGTCGTCGCCTTTGAATTGTTTGCAATTTTTTTTCGGCATTTCTGATGAGTTTGTCGTAAAATTTTGTTTCTCATTAATTTGTTGTGAATTTGGAAATTGATATTTAGAAGATACATCGTCACGATGATTGGTCACAGTGCTAGATGTTTCACATCCACTTGAAATGGAACCGTCATCGGCGCTATCGTTATTAATTTGCTTGCGAGGCGCTGGTATCGGAACACTAACAGAAGAGCTCTCCGACGATATAGATGATTGTATCTGATGATGAGGCGAAGAATATTTTGCTTCGGAGTTTCCACTAGCATTAGTCTCTAGACTGCTACTGCCTTCATCACTGCTTAATGATAAATGTGCCATCTTGCGTATGGAGTGACGATGCAACAAATTCAGTATGGCTGCCTGACGAAAATATAGATCACTCTCATCATCATCACCATCATCAGCTAAATAATCACCTTCACCGTCACTGCATACGCCCGAACGTCTTAAACTAATCATTGCATTACTTGAGATTTGACAATTTTCATTATTCTCTATAAGCTCTTCGCTTGGATCAAAATCAGCTTCAGGATGAGCTCGGGGATCACTATTAATCGTAACAATAGGCAACAAGCTTAAGGGTTCTTCTTCTTCCTCAACGTCTTTTAAATCAGTTAAACTGGAGCAACTGCTGCTCGTTTGCTTATGTAATTGGCGTTCAAAATAAGGCAACAATTCCTTAGCCAATGAAGCATCTGCATCATAGTCGTTGTGTTTCAAAATCTTATCAAAATCATCTGAATCGTCGGATCCATAATTCACTGTACACAGTTCCTCGTCTTTTGTTCCCAACTTCTCGTTATCGTTCATTTTATGCTTTTGTTCAATATTAGTTTCGTTGTCTTGATGTTCAGACAATAACGACTCTTCAAATTTTTTATTCAACACACCACAACTCAGTGGCCTGCTTTTACTAGCACATGATAGCTCGTCACATTTTTTATTCAATACATCACAACTCAATGGCCTGGTTTTACCTGTACGACGTATAGAATGCCCACGTCGGCAACGTCTTCGTCCAAGTGTCATGGCTGGATAGAGTGAGTCTTTTTGGCAACAAGATTTCATTTCTGGCTCATTAGTTTCTTCAGCTTCCTCACCTTCTTCGCCGATAGCTTCTTCTATAGCCATCAATTTTGGTGCTGATTTGGAACGTTCCAATGGTGGACGATAATTATTACTACCCACACTGAGTAAAATCTTGCGACGTGGTAGACTTGGATTGTCATAGACCGCATTGGCTAGACTTAAGCGAGCGTTCTGCTTGAGAATTTTTTCTCGCTTAAATTCACGCAGAGCACACTCAAGATTAGCCTGAAACCAATTAAGAATTTTATCAACTTTTATCTTCGGGGGTGGGATGGGTTGGAGGGAACTTTTTCTTACCTTTAATGTATCACATATCTCATGTACAATTTTCTCCTTACTACACAGCACCGCATGACATCTGAGTTCATGCTTAAGTTTCCGTCCCTCATGACGATAAATCCAGCAAAATACTCGCGGATAATTTTTTGGAGCGCAACAGTGTGTTATACGATTAGCCCAGTACTCCGTTAGTCCATGTTGTCTCGTAGTAGCTTTCAGACCTGATGCGCAAACTTTTATGCGCATTATTACATCAGGCTTATTATTTTGGGTATAATTTCGCCACAGTGTATTCAGTTGCTTTTCAACGCAACCCTCACCTAAAAAAGTAAAAATTAAAAAAAGATATTATTATAGTATTTTAAAGAGTATATATATATATATATATATAGTTCGTAATTTTTGTAAATTACCTTTGGCCCAACCCGTTAAAACATTGCCCAGATATGAGACCTTATATTCGGGATCTGGCGAACTAATATTGACACTATGCGTACGTCTCCAAAATAATTTACTTAAGCCGCGGGACAAAGTGCGTATAGCTTTAATACCCAAATCATCGGAATGATTCTCCTGAAGATGTTGCAAAGTTAAGGAAGTGGAATGTTCTGGTGTGTTTTGATTTTGTTGACCAAATGTCGAATTAATACATTGATAATCAAAGTCTTTAGTTACATGCTTAATTTCTACTGGTATGGAGGCTGGATCACCCTCTTCTTTGGTATAACGCTTAAATCGCTCCAAATATGGACCGTTAGATTTACGGCGTCCATTATAAGTGTTAAATTTATATTCATTAAAGGATTTCGTTTTATACTCGCTTTCCGCTTTCTTATTCAATAGTCGGGATAAGGATGAAGTTTTTGCGTATTTTTGCTGCTTGGATAATGTGTTCGTGCTAGTGGTGGTGGTTGTGCTAGTATTACAATATTCCGTAAATCCATTGTCTTGAAATGATTGATTATATTTTTCTGTTTCCTCCTCATTACTATTCTTCTTTTCTACTTCTTTGCCTTTCAAGGCCTTCAATTCTTTTTTATCGTTAATTTCGTCAGTTGGTTTTTGTAATAATTTTCTGCCAAAATTGAAAATAGTTAATTTATCCTTCGATAATTTCTTATCTGTATTATCATTGTTGTTATTATTATTGATTATATTTGGCACTTTTTCATTGAATGAAGTTTTTGGCACTTTATTGTGTTTGAATCGTTGATTTAAATTGTTTTTATAGTTCTCGTTATTGTTGTTGTTGATGTGATTAGAAACTTTAGTAAAATCGACTTCATCGAGTAGCATTTCATTTCCATTCATATTGCTGGTAGCCATTTTCTCTTTATTAATAATAAAAATCATTTACATTTACAGGCCACTTTGGAGAAGTGTATTCCAATTAATTCTGATAGTTACTTCCTCTTTAAGCTTTTTATCATAGGCTGCTACGTTAAAGGCGAAAACAATAATTTCGGAGAAATTTGCTAAAAAGAAAAAATTTAAAAACAAATCAATTACATGAAACTCTACATGTCAATTATATAAAACTCTACACATTATATGAAACTCTACATATCATTTATCTAAAACATTACGCTTTATATGAAACTCTATACATCGGTTATATGAAACTCTACACATTATATGAAATTTTATACATCAATTATATAAAACTCTACACATTATATGAAAGTCTACATATCAATTATATAAAACTCCCCACATTATATGAAACTCTACTCATCAATTATATAAAACTCTACACATTATATGAAANATTATATGAAAGTCTACATATCAATTATATAAAACTCCCCACATTATATGAAACTCTACTCATCAATTATATAAAACTCTACACATTATATGAAAATCTACTCATCAATTATACAAAACTCTACACATTATATGAAAGTCTACACATCAATTATATAAAACTCTACACATTATATGAAAATCTACTCATCAATTATACAAAACTTTACACATTATATGAAAGTCTACACATCAATTATATAAAACTCTACACATCAATTTTATAAAACTCTACACTTTATCTAAAACTCTATACATGGGTTATATGAAACTCTACACATTATATGAAATTCTATACATCAATTACATAAAAATCTACACATTATATGAAAGTCTACATATCAATTATATAAAACTCTACACATCAATTTTATAAAATTCTACACAATATATGAAAGTCTACATATCAATACTACTCCTACTGCATATTGTTGACAGACAGCTTTCTTCAAGTTGTTTTAGTATTAGTTTTGATTGCAATAGCCGGGTTATGGCCCTTTCTCAAATATCATGATAAGAACATGCCATCCTAATAAAATTGCGTGCTCATCGCAAATCGAATGGCGAAATCAACATATTCGTAGCGAACATCTTAGGTATTGTCTTTTGATTGATACATAAATTATACTTAACGTGATTAATTTGCTAAATAGTATAATATAACCTAAAGTTATTTAAATAAATTATATTAAATTAGTTATAATAAAAACACTTTTCGACTACAAATAATTTCGTAACGAGTGTGCTGCATTTCATTGATTCACTACGAGCGTTTGCGTAGAATCGCAATTGTAAAAAGAAAATTATATTCACAAAGGGAATAGAGTGCTTTGTCTTAAGTTAAATATGCGGCAAAAATGTTAGGCAAGCTAACAATTAAATGATTGTGGTTTTGCTTTTATTATCTAGATTCGTTAATGACAGAATAAAATTAATTGAAAATCAATTTTTTGATGAAAAGATTTATAATAAGACAACCGAAGAGAAGTCTGAGAAAGTTTTGTGTTTTCTATCATAAGCTAACACAAAATAATAAATAAATTGAATCGTCGACATTTTGAGCGCTACAACCTAACAACAATAACAACATTGACAATAACAACATTCAATAACTAACTACAGCATTGGAAAATCAACAATAACATTCCGAATAAGAATTAAAACAAGGACAAGACCAATAGCAATTAATAAAATAACAATATTTGTGCAGTAATAACAGTAAACCTCATTGAAAACTAGACCATTTACGCTTTACTTTACATTACCGTAAATTACAATAAATTTCTGTAAAAACTGTAATTTCTGTAAGAACTGATCCTTGTATTGACAGATATATCATTTGATGTCTTTGTGGGCGATATAGTCTCACACTAAATGATCCGATTTCAATCGCAAGCGGATTGACTTGATAGGTAACTTATTGAAAGGACTGCACAGATCCTGTTCGCTTAATAGGCTTCTGTTCAAAGTTTTGGTTTGTGACTTTGCTAATTATATTTAAGTATAACTTCACACCCTTTCAATGTTTTCGATCGACGTTTTCACAATGTACGTGCCTTAACAAATCTCTTACATATCCAGTTTCTTCATATCTTTTCATAATTTGGTTTGTAGTGCACTCAGATGGGCGATTATATTGACTATAATCTTCTCACGAAACATACCTACTACAGAGTAAGCATTTCGTTTGTTGTAAAGTTTCACTATTTTATTTTATTTTGTTGATGTTTTACATACGTTACCGAAACGAGATCACAAAATCCGGGATCATGAAATAGATAATTCCATATAATATGTTTCGTTTATGATTTAGGTCTTTTTCTACTACGTTACTACAATGCCCCGAACTAATTGTTAGTTATTCAATCTAATTGATTTGATTGATATGTAAAATATTCAACGATTATTACCAATAATTACATGATTTTTGGTCTCGCCCATCAGTGTTGATTGAAAGTATTACAATACCTAACGAACTGTCTGTCTAGTTATTCGCATTTCGTATAAACATATAAATAACTGATCATAATAATGTTCTCCAAATCGTCATGTCTCATACACAAGTGCGTATTGCAACACGTTTTGTTTGCTTAACTTTTCGCAATGACTTGTGGGGGTTATCTGCCTCTTTGTATTCTTTACTGTTCGATATTTTATCTCGTAGCACTGAACGATATGTAATCATTTATAAATCTAGCAATGTTGATCGTGTCTTTATAGATATTCTACGATGTTTGTTGAGGTCATAAATAGCTTCAGTTTTTTTCTTCAGTTTTATTATAATTAATAACACAAGAACGCAGATAATCATTCATCAGCATATGTGCCTGTGTTGCTTATATTATTAATTAAACAGATACCTTTAATATATTATTAATCGTTCAGTACCGATCTTTTATTCTTATTTCGAAATGAAATGAAATTAATATATGAAAAATGGTAATTTTATCAGTTCGGAAAACTTAATATAGCTAGCAAAGTCACAAAACAGAACTATTAACAGAGGTCTGTTACGCGACTAACAGAATCCGGTTAACCAAAGTCGTGGAAGGATTTATATTAAATATAGTTAAAATAGCATTATTTTGGAACTTTTTTGAACGAATATGATAAATGAAACATGAATTTTTCTTAATTAAGTAAAATTCGATATAAGAAACTTTTTCTGCTATGTCAAATATGACATTCAAAGATCGGAAGTTTCATTGATCATTGTGGCCAAACCAAGTTGTTTTCCGCGAATCCTTGATGAATACTCTTTCCAACGATGTATGACTTATATCAAGTTGCTTTCGGAAAATATTTTATTGGACTTTCCGTGCTTAGGAGGCTACTGTGACCAAATCAAGTACAAACTGTGCATTGTTGGAAAGGGTAATTGTCAAGGAATCACATAGTACACACGGCGCACACAATGCCGTTTTATTGCAGCACTTGTTTTGGCCACAGTAGCCTTCCAAATAATGCTCTCATTTTGCCCTATATAGAGCAATTATTAAACTCCAATACAAAATTTTTCCGAAAGTAATCCGATATAAACTATACATGGTTGGAAAGGGTATTCATCAAGGAATCACGCAGTACTAGTTTTGGTTTGTGACGTTTGCTAGTTATATTTAAATATAATTTAACGATGACTATAACATAAAAGATGTGAAGACAAGTTCGAAGGAAAGACATTTGGTAACTAGATTAACAGAGCTCTCTGGAAGGCTTAACATAGATCTGTACAGTAATTAGCGTCAACCAGATAACTGAGAGACGTTTGTGAAGGCCACGTGAATTTATAGGGAACAATCTTTAAATTTATATAAAATTTTAACCTTTTTCTCAGGTGAATTCCTTTTAATAAACGCTTGAAAATTGATATGTTGATAGCAAATATAATCAAATTTGACACTCTGACTCCGCCAAACTAGAAAATTCCAAACATATTGACTTGTATCACGTGAATCTTTATGAAAATGCCTTTCACTCAGGCTAAGTAACTTCAAATTTCGCTTTCTAGAACTATTTTTAACAATTTTTTGAAATTTGTTTCATAACCTGGCTATGGACTAATAGTCAAACAATCAAAAACATATTGACCTTATATCACGTGAATCTTTATGAAAATACTTTACAGACAAACTAACCAAATTAAAATTTTCTTTTTTAGAACTATTTAAAAAAAATTTTCAAATATTACTTAATAAAGCTACTCGTTGTAAAACACAATATTAATAGTGAAATAAATAAATATTTGAATGAATGTCATATCGAGAGCTGTCATTTGATTTGGGTATCAGGTCATTACGGGTTCTTTTTAAATGAAAAAAAGCTTCTTCTTATGCTCAAGAAGCGCAATTTGATGGTACATCAATTACACTTTCAGGGAAGCAGCAATAAGGGCAATTAAGAAAACCTATGCCTCAACACTTCAACGATAAATTTAAGAAAATTGATCGCTTTTTTTACAAAATCAATCCAACATCAAATTTTAAATTCCTACTTAAGCTTCAACCTTCAATTTCTAGCTTTATAGACTGATGAGTGATCACACTTATGATAAAATATATTTAAAAGTAATTCGAACCATATCAGGGAGTATATGTTCAGTTTGTAATATAAGAAAATTTACCGGATGTTTAATTTTCAGGTGTCAAAAATTGTTGAACTTGACAAATAAATTTCGTTAAGAAAGAATTTTTTTATATTTATATTTTTTTATATTTATATTTTATATTTGTATTTTAATTTACAATCTTTCCGGAAGATAATAATTGTAAGTAAGTAGGGGAGAACTGAAGATTTAATTTTGACGCAAACTTACAAAGTTTTTCAGTACATTTTTCTATGAATTTTTGCACATTAACGTTTAAATAATTATTAACAATAATCTATCGTATCCTGCTGCTCGTATCGTATCGTCCTGCTTTTAATTAAATTCTTAAACAGAAATGTCAAATTTTCATTTATTTTTTTAATTTCATGATTCATCTTTCTATTCCAAAATTTGAAAACTTTTTTCAATTAATTTGGTTTTTCTACCGATTTTCATACAAAATATTATTAAAATTTCTTGAATTTTTAAATCTTTTGCTTTGCAATGTTCGCAGTAAATATTTCTTTTTCTTTTTCCCAGTAAGAAAGGAAAATATATTTAATATGACAGATACACTTCATGCAATATAGAGCTTTATATCACTCATATTTATAATTGTTATTTAACTTCAACTATTTGCAATAGCTGATGGTATCGGCACATAGTTTTTATTGTTTTAATTCTTGTACTTCACACTTCTTTGAATTCATATCACGATCATTATCTCTCACTGGCCTTATAATTCTTTGGAAATTTTTAGCTTTCGTCTTAAGCTTAAAATGATTTTATACGTAACACTCTCCGTTACTAATTGTTCGGAATTAACACTTTCGATAAATTGTGTAAATGTTAATTTAGTGATCCAATGCGTAAAATTTTCCCATCAATTTTAGGAGGCCAGCATTCATTTTTTTTTTTACAAAATGTAATATAAAAAAAATTTTTGAAATAAATTTTGCGCGTTGTTTGGAGTTTCATTATCATTTGCGAACTAACTAATTGGCAGGCTTTGTAACGTATGCCGTTAATCTTTGTAGAAAACATCCGACCAAGTTTTGAAATTAAACGGCGTGCAAGTGTAAAGTAAGAACAATAACAAAATAACCAAAAAGATTAGTTATCTAGCAAACGTCATCAAAATAAGTTACACAAAAAAAAAAAAAAAAAAAAAAAAAAAAAAAAAAAAAAAAAAA
>KK351018.1:3720045-3753642 GCA_000671755.1 Glossina brevipalpis
AAAATTGATGTTTTGTTTATCATATTCATTCAAAAAAGTTCCAAAATATTGCCTTTTTAACTATATTTGATATAAATCCTTCCAAGACTTTGGTTAACAGAATTCTGTTAATCGCTTAACAGACCTCTGTTAACAGTTTTGGTTCGTGTCTTTGCTAGTTATATTTAAATATAACTTCACACCCTTCCGTTTATGTTGCCTTCCATATGTTTAAATTCGTGGGAAGAGTATAAACGTAGATGTAAAGTTATTCACTTCGTGGTCCGGATTTAGCAGCTACGTTTCGGCGATATATGTAAAATAAAACTGTTATCTAAGGCATTGTATGTTTAGTGTAATGTTGGCCATTTTAGAATATCCATTATTTAATGTGTTAAACGCTGAACGTGTTAAAAGAACAAAAACTTACTACAAATATGATGAATCCATAGTAGTATTAGCAGTGGTAGTAGCAATAGTAGCAGTAGTAACAATAGTACCAACAGTAGCAGTAGTAGCAGTGATAATAGCAGTAGCATTAGAAGCAATAGTAGCAGTAGAGCAGTAGTAGCATTAGTAGGAGTAGTAGCAATAGTGGCAGTAATAGCACTAGTAGCAGTAGTAGCAGTAGTAGCAGTAATAGCAGTAATAGCACTAATAGCACTAATAACAGCAGTAACAGTGGTAGTAAGACGATTGTGAAGAAATTTAAAGAAATTGAATTTGTAACAGATTTTTTTAAGGTCCACATGTATTTAGTTCAATTTGCGAATCTTACGAAGCCTTAAGGTGTATGTAAAATCCGCATTGATTGATTTGATAGTATTTAAAGAGTTTGATATTGACATTATCTTATAAATAACAAGGGCTCCAAGCGAGTTGAAAAGCTTATATCTTATATCTATATTGGTTGACTTTTAGGGGAAAAAACTTCTTCTTGTTCTTCACCTTTAATAATAGAGATCGTTAGTTTTCTACGAAGATAGACAGCAACTTTTAGCTCTCTCTTTGCTAGACAAATCTATGCTTTATTTAGTTGGTTTTTCCTGCTTAAATTAATTAATGGATGTATTACGGATTCGCCAGCTTTATTAAGTAACATTAACTGTAACATTTCCGACAGTTCTTCTAAAAACTTTATTTTCATAAAACTCAAAGAAAGAAAGATGAAATAGCTAAGAATTTTTTAATCTCTTTAGAGTTTTTTGTTTTACAAAAATCTATAAGATATTTACAATTCAGACAATATCGGCACCGGATAAAAATTGTCAAATATTTGATACGCGAGCCTTGTGGATGTCATTTATTTTATAAACTAATTTGTATTCTTTAATGCTTCGTATGAATCTAATCACAAACTTAATGTATGTATTAATATATGTTGGCAAGAGTGTCAAATTTCAAGTATTTTATGATTTTAGAGGTACACTCCTAGTTCGGAACTATTGCCAGTACAAGCAAGTCTCTGATCTAGATGAATACATATTTTTTTCTTTTTTTTTTTCTCTTTTTTTTGTTTATTTACATACGCATTTTGTTCTATTTATTTTATTTTGTATTTGTTTTGCATACGTTGCACCATATAAAAGTTAAGTTCAAATGTTTAACGTAAGATTTATTATTATGAGTCTCAATTCATTCAGTTATTCCATTGATATCGAATTTCATATGAAATATAAGTATTGTATATATATAAAAAAAAAAAAAAAACAATTAGACAAATTAAGCAAAACATACGTAAACACTACGTGCTCCTTTTCGGTAATTGTTGTAATCTAATCTCTTGAGACTGGAATTTTATTAAGAAAAAATTAAGGGTGTGAAGATAAATTCGAAGTTAACTAGCAAAGACATTTACCAATTACATTAACAGAGCTCGGTAAAAGGATTAACATAGATCTGTAAAGCAACTAACTTCAAGCTTTGTTGGATTTTGTAGCCTAGTCCGTTCAAATTAAGATACCTAGGAGACTTTTATAAACGCCATGTGAATCTATATGAAACAACATTTAAAATTATATAAAAAATTAACCCATTTCTTTAGTAAATTCCTTTCAAAAAATGCTTGAAAAACGGTATATGTTGACAGCAATCAACCATTGCAAAGATAATCAAATTTGAGACTCTGGTGCGGCCAAACTAGAAAATTCCAAACATATTGACTTATATCACGTGAATCTTTATGAATATGCCCTTCACACAAGCTAACTAACTTCAAATTTGGCATTCTAGAACTATTTTTAAAATATTTTTTTTTTAAATTGGTTCATAACCCATCTATAGACAAATAGTTAAATTTACGATTCTAGGGCGGCAAACTAGAAAATTCCAAACATATTCACATACATCACATTAATTTGAATATGAAAATACCTTTCAAACAATCTAAACAAATTCAAGATTCGCTTTGCAGAACTATTTTCAACAATTTTTAGAAATTTGTCTCTATATCATAACCTGGCTGTGAAAAAAACTGTCAAATTTGACACTCTAGCGTGGCCAAGCTAGAAAATACCAAACATATTGACTTACGTCACGTGAATGTGTATGAAAATAATTTTCAAACAAGCTAAACAAATTCAAGATTCGCTTTCTAGAACTATTTTTAACAATTTTTAGAAATTTAAGAAGCAATTCTAAGACTCTGAGCCATCAGTTGAAAAAAAAAAAAAGGAAAACTTATTTGCTTCTTGGCTGGTAATGGGTCTAGATTGTCTTTTACAAAAGACTTCAAAAGTGAAGGGTGAATAGATAAATATGGTTAAATCGATTCCATAGGTAACCATAGGTACACCCTTAATATTACTAAATCTACATATCATAAAAACAGCAACACATATATGTGACTAAAAATAATTTATCTTTTTTGCTAATAAAAGATTTTCATAATAACCGTTCGCAGCAGGTAAAAGTAATGCTCGTATATTCTTTTAATGAAGAAGAATTAATGTTGTTAAGAGATAATATCAAGTTATGTGTGCGCTAAAAATAAAATAATTATTCAAATTTAAAGAAAGGAAATGAAAATGTGTAGGAACAAGAGGGGTTGTTTCTAAAAATTGATTTAAAAGCAATTAAGAAAGTTATTGTCAGGGAAAACCGATCGTTTAATGCCTTATACCACTTTAGCTAAAACAATTCTTCATTTATTTTCATGATGAGAGTATCAAAAAATCTTTATGTCAAAGTATAGTTCTCATGGGTTCTCATAGAATTATATAGCAGGGGATGCTTGATATAAACTAATGTGGTACAAATTATGTCCAAAAATTGAGATCCCAAAGAATGAATACAAAAATAAATGAATAAATGAAAATGAGACCAGACGGACAAACAGATGGCCAGCCAGACGGACATGTTTAAATTTAATTTAATACGCTGCACGAACATCAGCACACATCAAATTACTTCTTGTTTTGGTAGGACAGATCTGAAATTTGGAGAGTTGCAGAAACGCACAGTCATGTGAATAATTTGAGAAAATTGTACCTAATTAGCTCAATAACGCTTAACATAAACACATCTTTCATTTCACATCAATCTTTCTATATTTACTTTTCGTGTTAGAACGATTTATTTTTATTCATCATATTCATATATATATATATAAATTCTAATAATAAAACTCTTTCTTTATGACAAATTTAAAGAAATTGTTTTATTATACGTTATAAAAACTCAGTAGACTATATTTTGAGAGTAAGAGCTAAAATTCTCAAGGACCGAAGAAAATAAAAACAAAAAACATTTATACCCACCCATCACCCTACACGATTTGTGGTAGAGGTGTATGTGGGGTATATTAGATATAGATTCTGCTTATAGAATACTGATTGGTTTAGAATCAGGTTATGAATCGATTTAAGTTACTTTATCTGTCCGTCAGAATTCTGTGTTCATGCAGATATTTTGAGGTATTTTGAGGACATTTGGAAATTTCTTCAAGTGACTTTGTCTTGGACCAAAAATGAAAGTTATTAAAGATGGATTAAATCGGAACTCTTTTGCAATAATTTTCCATCATGTGGCGCTTTCTTCATAAAAAGTCGTTAAATGAAAATAGTATTATAAATAATAAATTTTGTGGCAAAATGCCTGAGTGCTGAGTGATAAGATAGCTTATGATATAAATATATAAATATAAATAGAAAACTATTTTAATGATGTTTGTGCATTAAAAGACGAGTTAAAGACAAATATTTATTGTTAATTTATTTGTTTATTTCTTTATGACGGCATGCGTATGAGACTCTATATGCAAATGTTACAAAACTTTTCATTCGTTCGTCTCGTCTTTCATAGATGCAATCATCGTTACTACTCATTATTATTATTATTATTATTGCTATTATTATTACTATTATTGTGAATAATATTTTCCTGTTTGTTTTCAAGCTTAATGTGCAAAATGTTTTTCTACTTTAATACATACATACATACATACATACAAACATAAATAAATACTTGCATTCATTCAAGCAGGTATTTTTTTATTTATTTGTTTATAAACTAAACAAAATTTCTACTCTTCATTCAAATTTGAATTAAAAAAATCGAGATAGACAAAAAACAAAATTGAATTTCATCTGATACCGTATAGAGAGTATCGAAGACTTATAGTTCATATAAAACCAAAGAAAAAAAAAATTTTTTTTTTTTTCAAATAAATAAATTCTTCTTGTTAAAGGTATTCATTTTACAATGGAATGCAAACATGTTTAGAAACGGCTTTCATTGATTCGTTTAGAATTAGAACTCGCACGTGAAATGCTTTCCAAGTTAATTTTTTTTGTGTTTGTAGACGAAAGAATCCCAATAATAATGACAGAGAGAAGAGAGATAAGAGGGCGAATGTGAATATAATTCATTGTTATGTTTGTAAGATTCATAAGCATAAAGAAATAAACCCGTACATTGTCCAACGCAAAAAATACCTATAATTTTATAAAAAATTTTTTAACGGCAAAATTTTTTTTTTATTGTAAACTGAAACGTAATAAAAACAAGTACAGCAACGAAATATGTACTACTGTGACAAAGTAATCCAAGCGTAACAAGTTTTTTAAGTGTAGTTATTGCAAGCAATTGCAATAATTTCATTGTAAAATATAATTTATTAATTTTTGAAAAATAAAAAAAAAAAAAAGAAAGAAACTTGAGCATGTATGTATGTATGTAGTTATGTACGTATGCATGCACAAGCATACAGAAATGAAGAAACAACAAATGAGGAAATACTGATTTTTCTAAAGCACATCTTGAGTGCTATGTTTTTTACATACAACTAGCTATGCCCATAGCCGAGCTTGCCGAGTGGCTGGCTTGATCTCTAGAGAATTTAAAAAGAGGAAAGAGGAAGAAAATTGAATCTACCTCTAAGCATTTTATTATAATAAAGATTGCCTTTGTTTCCCTTTTGTTAAAACAACAACAATTAGGTCGTATGTTGTTTATACGTTGTATTGCCTCATAGCCTCAAGCATGTAAAACTCGAAGTCAGAGGTTTGTTATAATTTTAATACGAATTTTATATATGTGAAACAAATATTGTGTTAAAATTTTAAAGTAAAACAAACGAACGTTTACATTTCTATTTCGAGCCGTTCTATGTTTATGTTGTACCAAAAGCATGTCCTTCGACTGGTTTAGTGGCTTTTCAATATCAATCTGCTTGCAAGAATTTTCAATGTTTTTGATGGAATTTGTGAAGTCACCATTTTAATTTTTGCGAGCTTTAGAATGTTTGCCTGAGACATTACATAAACGGTCATATTAATTACTATTTATTAATTTAAGTTTTATGCTGATCAATTATTACTTTATATTTGTATTTTATTTATTCTTTACTTTTATTTTATTTCTTTTTTATTTTTATATTCACCATCTTTCTTCAGTGGTGAGTATGAAAGCGACCTAGAAAATAATAAATTAAAGCATTGAAAATTTTCTCATACTAACACCAATAAATTACGATACCAGCTAGAAATTTGACTCAATTTTCTATATACAAAAAAAAAAAAAAAAAAAAGTAAGTGAAGATTATGTCGGCCTTTTTTAAGATGCAAAGAACAAACGAATACATTTTGTCTTGCTTTTATATGTTTCTCTTATACGTCGGATATCTATTTCATTTGATTAAAATATAACCGTTATCTCAAGATTTGCGAGAGTTTTAAATCAAATGTGCATATGTGTTACATAAGCATCTTTTTCTTCTTATCTTATGTAAATTTGTTCTCTTTGAATTTTTCTCTTTTTTCTATTATTCCTCTCACATTTGATGATAACATTGCGTAGCGCTGCTATCTTCAAATTATTTACGTAACATGTATAATAAATTATATGAACGTACTCTCACTTTGTTTATTTCTCTGCGGATAAAAAAAAATGTTTTTTTTTTGTTTTTTTTTATTAAATTCATACCAAAAATTTGAGGTGCCATAAAGTTACGTAAGTTGTGCTTTATTAGTAATAGTAGTAGTAGTGTTGACACCGAACTCCGCTTTTATACGTTTTTATATAAATGCGGGATAGTGTACACTAAACCCTTCGTTCCTTATGTAATATCCAGAAATTTTCGTTGATGTGACGAGCATGAAAATTTATGCCATAAACTGAATTCAATCTTCCTCTTCTTTTTAAGGTATTTAACGTATTTAATGTTTTTCATGTTTTTTTGCTTTTTTTTTCACATAATAGCAGCCGCTTTAAATGTCCATTGTTTTATAAGACTTTTACAACTTGATGTCGTTTTGCATTTTTATTATGACAATTAACCTGTTTTTTATTTTTCGTTTTATCGTTTAGATTTTTATTTTTACCCAAACAACGAACAAAAGTAATTTTCATAAATGCGACCAAATGTTTTTTTATTGTAGTCGCAGCAATTGTTTCGTGATTAATGAAAATGCAAATATTGCCGCATATATAAGTGAGACAGAGTTTACTGGCAGGCAACCTCTTAGACTCAGAAAGATCCCAAATACCATATCTTCTTCTTCTTCTTCTTACAGGTAAATGTTTCTTTTTAAATTAACTCATTGATGAAACTCCGCAATTTTTGTCATAAAGTTCCGATTTACCCTGAATATCCATTATAGAGAACAAATAACAACAATTACAATAACAATTTTAAATATGGACAGATTTATGTATTGTTGATTAGTATTAAATTCGGAATCTACCTGAACCTATCCGTCCGTCCATCCGTCTGTAAATTTGTCCTTCTGCTTATCTATATTTGGCAAAAACATTGAAAGTTCTTTCACATGAGTTAATATTGAAAACGTTCCAAATCGGTTGCAGGCTACACCTATGACATACAATAAGCAGAAAACTCCCCTGTTTTGTGGGTGGTTATTCACTACTCGTATACTACATATTCTATAGTACACAATAAAAGCAGAGACAGTGGGTGCAAAAATTCGTCATAGCGAAATATTATTTTTCTTATTTGTTACGTTTCAAGCCAATAATTCCGATGGAAGTGAAATGATTTGAAAGTGCGCGATCAGATTGCCGAATATGGACTACAGTCAGTGACCTTCTGGAAATGCTAAATGACTTCGTGGATACACCCTTTGTTAAAATACCGGACCACTGTGCTATTCCACCAATTTAGAGTAACCTGAGAGTAACATTAGAAGAACGGTACTCTGAGAGTTGAAAATTGAAAAATGGCAGAGTCGTGGCTTGCGTATGCGGCTCGAGATTTCAAAAACCTATACTAATTGGGTATACTCCCTCCATATTTCGCGCAGGAGCCTACACAATCTTTGTATGTGCTTCTGAACCCACTAGGAAAGAGAGCTCATCTGCATCCACACCGACAGTCAAGCAGCATTAACGGAAATACGATAACATCTAAAATTGTGTTGGAATGCCTTCAAACTCTAAATAAACTAGGCAGGCGCAATAAGATGCACCTGGATACCCGGGTACTCGGAGATTGAAGGCAATGAAAAGGACAACTATTGAGCCTACAGGGTAGCTTAAACGAAAGTAATAGGTCCGAAACCTTTCAACAAAAGCGCGGCTCAGAAAAAATCAGTTAGCCATTGGAAGCATCAGATAACGGCAAGCAGAAAGATTCATAAAATCTCCTGGCATAGCACACAAGCTAGTAGAGCTAGAGAGAAAGAGCGACCAACGACTGGCCATAGACTTCTACAGGAGCCATAATGCCCTCTGTTATCACTTGAAAAATGTGGAAACGTCCTATCGCACTCTGTGCGAATAAGTCAGCAGATGTTCAGCGAACAGTTCACAACGCTCAGTACAGTACAATGATGCTCCGAACCAAAAAGAGTAGCGGAAATCATACGAATCCTTAAATTGAAGGATCAGAAACAGAAGCGAATACTATACACCTCTTAGGCCGCGGTACTGATTGCTCAAGCAGTAATAATAATAATAATAACTCTTAGAAATATGTATCGTAGGCCCCATAAAGTTTATTTAACTTTGATCAGCATAAATAGAGAAATTAATTTAAACAAATCTACGTTCCTGTCTATCTATTGAACTTGCGTCTAAAAAACTTATTCTGCAACAAACGAATATGATCTCAAAATTTCAGAGATTTTAGGACAAAATCTTTGGTAAAAAACTTTTAGATTTATTGACGAAGAAATCGATCGAAATGGATTTTGTATTACAGAAAAATAATTACAATAAAATCGTTTAAGTGCGCGGATTCATCGAATTTATTCAGAATTTTGAAAATTTTCTATTGATCATATAGAAGGAAATATTTGCGATATTTTACAGTTAAACATCTTTTGCATTAGTTTATAAAAAAAAAAAAAAAGATAAAATAAGTGTTTCAATAATTAAAAATTCGAAATAATAAGAATAATTGTCGTCAAATGATATTTTTACCCATATTCAACTTACACCACTTTTACACGCGACGGCACAATTAAATAAGTGAGATCATAATGTAATATTTTCTCAAATATGTGATTCATGAAATGAAATTAATTTAATTAATTAAAGTTAATTAATCAAGTTAAGAATGAAACGTGACGATTGATAACGTTTATAAATTTTCTAGTCACGCACGCAATATGTAACGATATAATAAATATGTTGTAAACTATATTCCCTTGCGGGAGTCTGAAATATTTAGTTTCTCAAAGAGAATGCGATTATTTTTGACCTTGCCAGGACAACCTAACGGCACTATCTCTACTATTATTTAAATTAGATCTTTATAATTGGACTATGAATAACGTAAGACTTGTTTTTAACAAAATTATTTGCAGCAATTGGACATTTTTTTATCCCACAATACACACTTGATCGAGTTCTTTCATGAAAGACCAATATTCAACTCTCCTTTGCTTGAATATTACGTTTGAGTATGATTTTTATTTTTTTTTTGTTAAAAATATCGAGCAACAGAAGTAGGCGGTCTTCATTGCGATTCATTTCAATAAATATAAGTTTTTCCTAAAAAATTAGGTGCTGTTGTAGACCTATTAAGGCTAAAGCTAACTTTTATTTTTAACAGCTATAGACGTTATGCTTTACAGCATGAACATGACGGCTAAAAGAAGATTAAGGTTTCAACCATCGAAGATTGGCAGAGTGTATTTTTCAGACTGTAGGAGCAAAGCTCTGGAGTTGCTTCTGTTTCAGATGACTTCTCTTTCCAATATTTTTTTGCTAATTAGGTCATAATGACACTGCGTAGGCAGTAATTATCCATGACGACTTGAGCTAGTAGTTGAACTGAGAGCATCAGAAACGTTGCTGATAGTGTCAATGTCTTTCCAAGTACACAACAATCCTTAAAATTAGATGGGGGAAGTTCGCTTACGTGTAGTACAGAAAACTTGAAGCGAATAATAAAAACCTCAGGAAACGGGCGCTCAAATGAGGAAGCTCTTGGTACTATGTTGGCTACGTCAACATTCGGGGAGTATCGAGATGGTTGTTGAGAATTGAGCTGACCAGAGGAGAACTCAGGACTGTACTCAGGGAGTGTTTGCTATAGTATTTTGGGAATTGCGGATTCCCATTAGAATTATTCCACTCACACAAAAATTTCGAAGGACGCAGACTGTCGTTTCCCGAAAATAGTTCAGTATTTAAGTACACCGTGAGATTAAGCTTCAAGCAAGTACTTACGTAAATAATAAATAATAAAGATCTGCAATTTTGCTAAACTTTCTACATCACTTTTGGAATATATGGATATATAGGCGTATAGCTGGTTATAAGGAAAGATCAAATACTGGTATAAATCGACTCTTTGAGAAATTTCCCCGTGCCGTAGGTGCGTGAACCTAGGTAATGCAGATATGTAATTTAAATAACAAGTTAGATAAACTTGGCCTTCTATTCTTCTTATATGAAATAAATCGCTATCGTTTACCATATTGCTGGAAAAAATTAAGTTTTTCCAAAAATGCCCGCTGAAACTTGTCCTGCACCAGAAAGGAAGTAACATTCAATACACTTGTGATGATCTATTGGTACTTTTGTTTAAAAAAATCAGTAGATTTTCTCAAAGTGTTTTCTTTGAAAACCATGAAAGACAGTCAGGAGTCTTCCTTTTTCTCTAGATTTACAGCAAAGAGTCATATTAAGTTTCTGCCTGAGTGTACCTTCGGCAATAGGTCTTAATTTAAATAATAAAATTTCCTTTGAACGATTACCATTTTGACATATTTCTGGTAATAATAAACGACTGAATGTTTTTTAATATATATTTAGTGTATGTTTTCTACTTTCTGAACACAACGAACAGATCTTTTTTAATTTGTGGGTTGCATGGGGTCAATTTGTAGTACTTAAGCTTTGTGCGGTGACCTTTTATGTGCCCTGAATAAATACAAACTATATCATCAAGTATGTGCGCATATATTGTTATATTTAATTTATGATTAAAACCGGTTTAAATGCAATATTCTATAGTTACGCATATCGCGGTGCTACTATACAGGGACATATTACTGACGTGATATATTTGTATAATACTTTAGTTAAGAGAGAAATTGATGTGGTTCTGAATTAGATAACTTGATGTCAATTATAAAACCCTTTATGTATTGACGTATTCATGCCTTATTGTTGTAAATTCTAAGAATAACAAATAAAGAAGAAGATAATTAAAAAGAGAAACGAAAACGGCGAGAAGCTGTAAAATAATTATTTACCTTTGGATTAAGCCCTAAATTACTTATTTTTCTGATTGTTTTTATCACATTTAACTGAGGCAATTACATACGCATTTTATTAGCAGTAATGATAGATAGTAAAAATAAATAATTCTAGGTTTTTTGAGTTTTATTGTATTTTCAGAAAGGATTTAAATTTTGTACGATAAATATTTACGAGTACAATGAAGTAATATGGATGCTCCGGCGCACATAACTTGAGATCAAAATTCGCGTTGTCGGTAAATATACATAGTAATCGGTCCTATCAAATGAAGTTTGAATATTTAAATCACTCTCCGAATCGAGAGAAAAATATTTATTTATCATAAGTATTCTAAGAATTGGAGAAGGAAAACGATATCTTCGTTTACAATCGTCAGATAATACATAATAATCCCAGATGTAAACATTATTATCTGCACATGCTAACAGTAAGGTGCGGACATTTCGTAATCAACCCAATAATAATTCTGTCAATGACTTTTGGCCAAAGAATAAAATCCGCCTTTGGTTACATCCAATTGCTAGTAACGTGCCAGGCTTATAGAAGGCGAACAAAGAAGCAGTGGGTACACTGGGGTACACTGTCAAACTGCTCCGTACAATTCTGTACAAACGATTCAAACGAAAATAAATTAATGTCAACTAAACTTGTTAGGTGAGTTAGCGATATGAATTAAATTTCTAACAGGGAATTCTTCCACTTTCTTTTGTACATGTGACTGCAAAAGAACTGATAAGAATTTATACGACGAGAGAAGAACATTTTACAAAAATAAATAAAATTTGCATTAATTTTTTTGATCCAAAAATATGTGAAGAGTTTTGTCTCATTCTTTTTGATTCAAAAATATGCGGAAAGTATTGCATCTATTTTTTTGATTTAAAATTTTCGGAAAATTCCTTTTTTTTTTTGACGCAAAAATGTATGAAGAGTTTTGCATCAATATTTTTGATTATTTTTGATTTTCGGAAAATTTGCTTTTTTTGATCCAAAAATATGTGAAGAGTTTTGTATCAATTTTTTTGATCTAAAAATATGCAGAAAATTTTTGCACCAATTTTTCTGATTCAAAATTTTCGGAAGGTGTTACTTCATTTTTTTTTTTTTTTTTTTTTGATCCAAAATATTTGGAGACTTTTTCATCAATTTTTTTGTTTCTAATGTTCAGAAAGTGTTGCTTCATTTTTTTTTTTTTCTCCAACAATACGTGCAGGGTTTTGCATCAATTTTTTCGACCCAAAAACATGAAAAAAGTTTTACATTAATTTTTTTTATTCAAAATTTTCGGAGTTTTCTTTCGATTTTTTTTTTTTGATACAAAAATATGTGAGGAGTTTCACATCTATTTTTTTGATTCAAAAATATGTGGAAAGTTTTTCAGCAGCGGAACGGACTTTCTAATCATATATCAATTTAGAATATCACGCTGGTTAAATGTATGAAACGCGAATGAATGCAAAACAATTCTATGTGTATTGTAAGGACATGCAACCTTTAAAGAGAAAGTGTTACGTCCTGTAAACACTATATTGTAGATAAAAAGGAGAACCAAATATATTTATTAAGCATTAAATAATAAAAAGAAAAAGTCTTCAAAATGTTCGCCATAAAAGTTTGTGTTCTTGCCGCTAGGTCAGGATCGAAGCAAAACAAATGGTTGTGATTAAACGGGGAGGGGGGGTCCAAACGATCTTTACAGAGCACATGTGTAAAATGATTTAAATAAAAAAGAATGCAAACCATTCATTTTTGAATCAAAGTAAACTTAATAAAAGACGTTAATTATTGTAATTATACTAGTTTCGAAAGCTACCGATATGTTGCGGTTACCCAGGTGCGAGTAATAAAGTTAACAAAAAAAAAAATAAATAAATAAATAAAAATATTTGAAAAATGTCTAATGTCGTAATCACAACAACTCAAAACTCAACGTCGTTTTAAGTAAAAGAAATAAACAACAACTAAGAAATGAGAAACAATAAAATAAAATAATTTTCTTTCTTTACTTTTCTTCTTTTAAGTGTTTCCACTTTCGTTTCAAATCCCCTCTTTAAGTTTGTTATTTATTTGTTCTTAAAAATAAAGATTATGTTAAATAAAAAATTTTCTCATGCAACAAGTTCTTTACTTGAATGCTTATCCATATTTTGAAGCACACAAAGTCCGAAAGACTTTTTGACTTTTGAGTTCACGAAACGATACACGTTTGTGTAAGTAAGCAAAAGCAAGTAAGTGGATGTTTATTCGAACCACCGACATGAGTATGCATAACAAACAAAACACCCGTGAGCACTTTAAAGTAGAAATGAAACTTCGACATAAACAAATTTATATACAAAAAAAAAAAAAAAAGAAGGCAGAATTCTTTTAAAAATAAACACCTTTCGATTGCTATGTTGAGAAAAACGAAACGGCAAACAAGTTTTTTTTTTTTCTTTTTTTTTTCTTGTAATGCCTCACACGGCAAAGACGTTAATGCTGGCAGAGAGAACCTTGATTAACTGAAACGTTTAAATGTGAATCGATCGATCTTAAGTGGAATAGAATAAGCGCGGCTAAGCATACAAGGAGCTATGTATTGGAAGTTATGTGGAATAGTTTCGAAGTTAAGCAATTGAGTTTTTAGTTAATTTGACGGCTTTTTATTTTTTATTTTTTTTTTATTTTTTTTTTTTAAAGAAAAACTGAACTAATACGGTTGATTCTCATAGACAAAAAATGTTAAAATGCTTGCATTTCAATTCTAATTTTAAAAGCGTATCCATTGGCTGGTATAGGTTTATTTATTATAAATGAATGTTTCTTCTATTCGGGTTATTGACCTATAAAGTATTTGATTAACTAGACGATCACGTTATTTTTCTTCTTTTTTTTTTTTTTCTTTTTTGTGAAAAACCAATAACAACGATTGCATACATATATTATATATAAATATGTAGACATCACTTATTATAATCACAAATTTATGCTGTTGCATGGCGGGCAAATTGAAAACAAAAAAAAACTGAAAAAAACTGAAAAAAAAACGCAAATGTGTGCTGCATAATAAATCATTCAAAATGCGTAAACAATCAGTAGCTAAAATGAAATAAATTTTTTCGATATCGTTTTGTCTATAAATTACTAATGAAAAATAGTGATATTTGTTGCCGCACTAAGTATAGAATTCGCAGTACAAAATCAATTCTATACATATTGGTAGATTTGTTTCAATTCGTATATAACTTATGCAGGATTTAGAAAATGATGCAAAATCTCGCCTTAGGGGCAACCAATATGTACGCGATATTATAAAAGAAAGAGCGAAGGAAAAAAGGACCATTTATGGAAAACCAATTGCCTACATTCAACGATTCGACATTTGTGTTCTACTTGATTAGATCGAAGTGCAACTTTCTTGATTCAATCATATGATCATTTTATAGAAGACTGATCGTCTAGGTATAGCCACTCTACCTTTGTGTTCTATTAAATGAGACCCGCGTGCAATATTCTTGATTCAAACGTATGACGATTTTATGGAAAACCGATTGTCTACATTCAACGATTCGACGTTTGTGTTCTACTTGATTAGATCCGATTCAATCGTATGATCATTCGTCTAGGTATAGCCAATCTACCTTTGTGTTCTATTAAATGAGACCCGCGTGCAATATTTTTGTTTATGGAAAACCAATTTTCTACGTTCAGTGACTCGACATTTGTGTTCTACTTGTTTAGACCCCAGTGCAACGTATTTGTTTTAAACGTACGACCATTTTATGGAAAACTGGATGTGTTTAGAAAGTTTTTGGCGGTCCTTTAGCCATATTGGAAGGGTATGGTATATTAAGAGGCATTATTCTTCAGCATGATAGCTTCGGATCAATCTTCTTGATAATATAGAGCTATTGGTAAGGTGATCAGAATTCTCTACACGAGCGCAAATTGAAAAATGTTTATGCTTTTTTTTTTAAATCGCTTTGTTTTGCATGGAAATAAACTAAGAGTTACGGCTTAAGCAAGGAGTACAATCGATAAGAAAGCCGCTTATGTTATCTTTTACTTTATCTATCAGTTTAGTGGAGAAGTGTTATGCTAAGGTAACAAAAAAAAATTTCTTTAACGATCTTAAGAGATGTTGAAAAAGTTGGGCTGGAGCGGTCTAATATATTTCAATCTTTGGAAAATGATGTTCAATTAGTTTCAAAAAAAGCTTGCGAAAACTGCTTTAAGAAACTTTTTAACTAAACGATCGAGTTGCGCTCGAAAAATGGTGATGAAAATTCATTGAATGCATATTTTGTTTTTCAATTTCATTTCATTTTCCAATTTTCTTTTTTAGCTTCCGAAAGGTAGCATTTTTTCGATGCTAAATTTTCAATATGATCTTAACTTAACTAACAGATTTAAATTCTCCGTTGATTCTGTCGAATTGATAGATATCAGAGAATAAAATGCGGGATGGGGATTTCACTTTTCTCCAAACAAAATATTGCGTAAAGCTTGCTTAGTTCGGCCTGACTATCTATTAGTTTCGGTATGATTTCCTTCCTTTCTGGCATAACGATGGAACTTCAAAAGGTTCTTAAAAGTAACGATGACTGAAAGTTTGTAAAGGATTTTGTTTTTAGTATTAACTGGGAGCTATTGACTTATGAGGCATATATATATGTAAAGTTTTGTATGCTTTCTTCAAAGAACTTTTAATAGAATTTTCTTTATATTCAAGATATTAGATGAACGTACGCACCCTCTACTGTCTTCTGTTAAGTTGACATGACAAGACGACTGCTGCTATTTCTTATTAATTGTTTTATTTTCAGTAGCTTTTTTTTGTATTTGTTTTTTGAATTTCTCAATTTTTCTCAATTAAAATTCTCAACAACACTTTATTCACCCCATAAATAAGTTTTTTTTTTGTTATTGTTGCTGTTGTTGTATTGCATTTGTATAGGTTGTATTCCGCTTATGGTTTGTGTTAAAAAAAAAAAAAACAAAAGCTTGACAATGGAATTTGTTTTATAAATGCCAATAAAAAATAAAAAAATTAGCTACATATTGCAAGAGTTTCACTTTGCAACCGATTTGGGATTCAAATGAAATAAAACGAATACAGATATATTTTCACTTATTTTATATTTTAATACGAGACAGATTTAGAACAAAGATATTGTAATTAATACCGCTCTAAAATGAATTATTTCTAATAAAATTATGGAATTTTGAAATCGATCTGTTTATATTTCAGTCACAGAATATGAAATTTTTTTATGTGTAACAAAAAAGTAAATAAAAATCGGAAAACAAAAAAAATTGGACTACATATGAATTGATACGATGTCTAGAGTCCAGAGTCCCGAAGACTGCAAAATTTGAATTCAACTATAGATTCGTAAAAATGTAATAAGGAAAATATAATTTGAGATTTTACAATTTTTTCAAAATTTTTCCAAAATTCTATCCAACTATAGATTCTTAAAAATGTAATAAGAAAAACATAATTTGAGATTTTCAAAATTTTTTCAAAATTTTCCAAATTTCTATGCAACTGTAGATTCGTAAAAATGTAATAAGAAAAATATAATTTGAGATTTTCAAAATTTGTAAAAAATTCTATTCAACTATAGATTCGGAAAAATGCTAAAAGAAATATATAATTTGAGATTTTCAAAATTTTTTCAAATTTCTATTCAACTATAGATTCGGNAAAATTTTTTCAAATTTCTATTCAACTATAGATTCGGAAAAATGCTAAAAGAAATATATAATTTGAGATTTTCAAAATTTTTTCAAATTTCTATTGAACTATAGATTCGGAAAAATGCTATCAGAAAAATATAATTTGAGATTTTCAAAATTTTTCCAAAATTTTATTAAACTATAGATTCGAAAAATGGAATAAAGAAAAAATAACTTTAGTTTCTCGATTTTTTTTTTCAACATTTTTCCAAAATTCTATTCAAAGATATATTCGTAGAAGATAATAAGGGAAAAATAACTTGAAATTTCCATTTTTTTTTCTTCGTCGTAGCAATTAACATCCCAATACTAAATACTTTTAAAAATATATTTGTAAATTCTAAAATTAAAAAATGTCTAAAAATAAAATTTTTAGTTCAATTAACAGTTTTTTTTTTTAAAAATACCAGAAAAAAATGAAGAAAGTTTTTATCCCGTCGATATAGGTAAACTCTATATGTTTTTCAATAATTTATAATTTCTACAGAATAGAACTCTCTCAATTCAGGATGATTCGAGGACGTACTCGCACCCAAATAACTAATTGTTATCCAATGTAAGAGTTTTCAGGTATTCGTGGCACTTTTATGATATGGAAAATTCTGCAGCTATGTTAAGAGTTTTAAAATCTTTTCATGAAAATGTCAACAATTGGTATCGACCATCTTTATCTCTAATAAATCTGACATAAATAATATTGTAAAAAAAAAAAAAAAACAGCGGGGTCATCATATAATTTTGCGATAGTCGCTTTCTAAATGATACAAATATGTAAAAAACAGAGACAGCAAATTTTTGCAATTTGCATTAACACTGAACGTAAAAAAAAGAAAAATTGCTGCCATAATCTCTTACATAGTTGTATTTTAAGGTAGAAAGCAACTATCGCAAAGTTGCACAATGATCCACCAATATTTGATTAAACTTTTGTATTATCATGGATACTTTGTTTCAGTAACATAAGTAAAATAGAACTGTTGTTCAACGCATCATATGTTTAATGTTATGTTTGTCATTTTACAATAAAGTTCGTTTAACAACCGCTGAACGTGTTAAATTAGCGAAGACTTACTACAAAAATGCTGACTCTGCAGTAGATACACTTCGTGCATTACGTACAGATTGTAGTAGACATAATCGTCCATTTGAACGCACTATACGAACAAAACTGTGAAGAATTAAAAAAAAAAACTAGAATTACAACAGACTTTTTATGGCCCGCATATCATTGAAACTCACGCTCGATCACAAATATTGGTACTGTTAACGAAAGTGTCGAAGAAGATTCAAATTTATCCATTACACCATGCATCCAGCGTTCTGATTGCTACAGCCCTATGATTACCAACATTTGTTCTATTAAAATTCAAGATACGGACACTGTGGTGCCATAAACCGCAAAACATGCAAGATTATCAAGTTTTTTTTGCCGTGCAATTGGATACAGGGATGTTGAAAATATGTGATTTCAACAGGCTGGAGCCTGCTGAAGCCATACAACACATCCTGTTTCGGCATTGTAGCGCGAGAAATTTCCCTGACGTATATGTCCGTGATGTGAAAGAGTCGAGTTTATGCGAACAATCCTCAAACTCTTGACGCTTTGTAAACGAACAACAGTTAAGTCATGGTAGACCTGTAGTCCGCTCGAAAATTATTGACAAAAATAAGAAAATGCGTATCTATGTTAAGCTCTTCTGTGTGTTGCGTACTCTCTCAATGTATCCTTAATTTTTTTCTTAATACGAATTAATTATTGCGATTATACTTTACTTCACCACAATGCAGAAAAAATTGTCATGCCTCCACACTGAAGGCATTGGAAGAGCTGAACAACTTCATGTCAGTTATGCTTAACGTCCAAAGATGAGAGCCTCTACTAAATTTGAGTTTCTTTGTAACAGAGAAGAAGTATGAAATATTGCGTTCATTTAATCTTCACTTTCTCTCTCTTTGTACAATTGTCATCTACCTGTATGTAATTGGAAGTTTAGTTACAAAAAAAAAAAAAAGAAAAAAAAAAATAGTTTGAGAAAATTTGAAGTCAGCTCATAAATAATTTCAATTCAAATTTGCGAATAAAGTTTTAAAAAAAAATAGACGCGCTACGATCACAAAACGCTTACTCATCGTCTCGTTTCTGCTTTAGTAGAAACCGAAAAATGCAAAATTTTTTTTTTCACGAATAACGTAAGATTTTAATGGCAAAGATAATAATCTGAAAAACGATTTAAAATCTTGCAAATAATTTGATATTAATTCAAAAATTCGTCTACAGATTTTGAAATTTTTTCTTTCTCTACTTATTGTTGACTTTAGAGTAATTTATGTTTTCATTAAATTTTTTAAAACCTATAACAAGCAGAAAAATATAAAAAATCAGGGAAAAGATAAACAACTCACTGATGAATTGACCATAATAAGTAAGAAGAAGAGGTGTGAACGCTCATTAGCTTTCTTCCCAATCAGAATTCGAATATCACAAGAGAATATTTGCGTGAATTTTGTATGTTTTCCTTTGGAAGTATTTTTCTGTGTTGCAAAGGGAAGCATAAAGTTAATATACCTATATTTTAGAAGATACTTTACAAAAATTGCACAGACAGCGCTAAAGTTGCAACAGGCGCTAAAAGCTATAACTACTAACCTAAGGAAGCTGGAAAACTATTTCTATAGTTCGCTACTACTAACAAAAATGCTTAAAAACTGTTTCGAATCTATTGCCGCCTGTACATACATATAGAGTTAGTTTCTTATGTTTGTTTATCTGTGTCATTAGTGGTAATTTTATGATATTTGCAAATATGTAAAAATATTCATTTGGTCACTGCTTATATACGTAATATCTGGTGGTATTGCTTAAGTAGTCTTGGTTTTTCTACACTTCATTCTTGCTTGAACATACTGTGAGAATAAAAATTTTGGTTTAATTTTTTAATGTTTTAATGTTTTTTTTGTGTTTTTTCATGCCAATTATTTATCATTGTGGTATATAATCATATCGTGTGTGTAAAGTTTAGTTTTTTTATTTTGCTTTGTGAACCTTTACTTTCCAGTGAAAATTCTTGAAAAATTTTGTTAAAAGGTGTGTCTTTTACTTATTAAGCGTACGTTCGTTTCAAGGGTATTTCGAGCAACTTGTGGGTGATTTTACGAATATGTTACAATCAACATTTGATTTAAATCATGACAGGCTGTCTTTTAAGAAGCATTATTTGATTTTAAATACGTGTAAGAAATTTATTCAGAAGATATTCATTTAATAATAACTAAAAAAATCTCGTTATAAAGTTTATGATTTTTTAAAACTGAAATTTCAATTCTATGTAGATAAGCTTCACTGCAACCCATTTGTTATGTTAAGGAGAGGGCGTGATAATTATAAAATTTTTAGAAAATTAAAAAAATATTTTACTTGATTGATAGGCTCTTCGGATCCTTTAGAACAATATTCATTATCCTTAATAAATTATTTCCTTGAAATTTCAAACTTTCGCTTAAACGCTCTGAGAAGACTGCCTATACCAGATGAATCTCTGTTAGGAAGTTATAGTCTAATCTCTTAGATGTTGATTTCGCTTTTCTCTGAACCTAACTAATAAATGTCTTTACAGAATATTTAAAAGCATTGACTAACAATAATACGTCAATGTAGCCTCTTTAAGACTAACATTAAGCGAAAATGAACCTGAAAGTGAATCGAAAGCTAACTAACATTAAGTCCGAAAGTGAACAAAAAGCTCTCAATGATCAAGAAAAATACGCCAATGTAGCCTCCTTAAGACTAATATTAAGTGAAAATGAATCTCAAAGTGAACCAAAAGCTTTGAAGGCTTAAAAGAAATGCGTCAATGTAGCCTCTTCAAGACTAGCATTAAGCGAAAATGAACCTGAAAGTGAATCGAAAGCTAACTAACATTAAGTCCGAAAGTGAATAAAAAGCTCTCAATGATCAAGAAAAATACGTCAATGTAGCCTCCTTAAGACTAATATTAAATGAAAATGAATCTCAAAGTGAACCAAAAGCTTTGAAAGCTTAACAGAAATGCGTTAATGTAGCCTCTTCAAGACTAGCATTAAGTGAAAATGAACCTGAAAGTGAATCGAAAGCTAACTAACATCAAGTAAATACGAGTCGGAAAGTGAATCAAAAGCTACGTCAATGTAGCCCATTTAAAGTTACCCTTAAGTGGCATATGAGTCTGAAAACGAATGGAAAAGTTTTTAATGATAAAGCCTTATAATGAATCTTTCAGTGTTACTTGTAATTATGACCCGATTTGCTTGTTATTTCTCGCTGTTCTCTTTATCATTTCCCCTTACGTGTAGTGTAAAACGTGCGACTCTGTCTTTAATAGCAATAGAAGGAAACTTTCGGGCAAAATATTTTCGAGGAGGGACGATAAGGAGAAATAATTAAACTTGGAAGGGTTTGTTCATCGATCTGGTATTGCAATCTAATAGGAAAAAATATAACAAAAAAAATTTTTGTTAACAGAAAAACGTGTCTTTAAAGCGCTTATGCACACGTCGTAACTCGAACAATCTTCGTTCTTTGTTTTCGAATTTTTACAGCACTTTTAGAACGATATTTTTTAGTGAAATGCAGGTCGAATTTTGTTATAATTTATTAATAAAGATACGACGCTTTCCTGATCAAAAATGAATGTTTTCATTCGAATGCTTGCAAATCACACAAAATTCAATATTTTCAAAATCCAACTTATGTTTCTCTGTATATAGGAATGTAGACTAAAAGTATTTCTTTTTTTTTTTTCATATATTCAGTTACGCTGCGTGCCGCCGACACTATTAAGCTAAACATGCCTCGCATGAATGGCTCCGGTGTTGCCATTTTTTAATGTTTTTCAGAAATAAATTTTTTTTTGTAATACTTACATGTATGCTTAACAACCTGCTAAAATAATATGGTTCTGTTATGTTTCCTTTTCAAAAAAAAAAGTTGTCAAAAAAAAAAAATGTTTTTTAGTCTCTTACCGTGGATTCCCTTGTTAAAGCATTTCTTATGAAATTTTTTACTTGATGATGTTATATTAAATTTGGGAGTGCATTTGCGACACTCGGATATATACATAAAAGACATTATAAAGTATATGTACTATAAACTTGGTGGTTAAAATATAAATTGAGATTATTATACAGACATTATGTTCTCGTCTCAACAGAGCAAAGTATATGAGGCTATCTATTCGAATTTGACGAGCATAGTCACCTTGTCTTAGTAGAGTGTATAATTGACCTTACTGTTCCCTTACTGTTCCCGTCAAGATTGTCACTCTTGTAGCACCATGATATACACAGCAAAGAGTCTCACTAAGAATTTCTACAAGAATTGTTGAACGCCAAGGTGAAGTGAACTCAGCGATAATTGATCATAGCAGTTGAATTTTATTTGACAAATTGATCTACTTCTGGGTGCTGTTGCAATTTAATACGCAGCATTTTCATGAGAGTTGTCTTGGTTTGTTTTCTTTTTTAAATTTGCACACTACGCTGTCCAAACCGTATTTGGTATGCACGCTACGTTACGCATACATTACAGTTGTTCTGTTCGGCCAGCTCTCTATCAATTCGAACGTTATTTAAATAATAAGCTGAACTCTAATGCGTACGTACTAGGATAATTTAATTTTTGAAAATTAACGTAATCAGCCCAGAAATACTCAAGAATCGAAAACAATATAACACTCAACCTGATTGGCAGTTTTTGTTCTTTTTTCCTACGAAAATGGACCTATATCTTAATATCTTCAACGATTGCTCCTTCAAATTGTATATATTAGCAGTGGTATTTTCTTTAGTACCCGAGATGAGATGAAGATCAAAATATATTTTTATACGGTTGTAAGTACACATCTTCCGTGGTTAGACACATTAACTCAAGTCAAGTTATTTATAACTTTTCTAATATTATTTCCACTCCTAAATGATTTAGCATTTTATTATTTTCTTTTATTCTTGATCAGTGTTATATTCGGAATGGATTTAATCACGTTCCTCCTTCTTGAAAGAACCCAAAATTAGGACAAATAAACATATATTTTTAGTTCATATCTATAAGTAACCTTAAGGAAATACTGAAAATCTTTGCGTAATTTAATTGATAATTTCGGAATAGCAATAGGTATTAGATTTCAGTGTAAGAGCACATCAAAAACGAATGTATACCTCTTGCTAATTTTGAATTGTGCAGGGTTTCTGTAAATGTGATTAATATTCCATACCTTGGTAAATCAAAGTTTTCTTACAAATACAAAGTAATACAAATCTAGTTCAAATGGTTGGTTAACTTTTTCTATTTAATTACAAGTAATTAATTTCTTACGTTTATTTACAGAAACACTAAAATTATTTTACAATTATTTACTTAAGTTCTCATTCATTAGCTATAATTATTTTTTACTTTGTTGAAATGAAGTCAAAAAGAAATCAATTCGATCTATGATTGAGAATTGTTCAATAAAGTTGCATGTTTTTGTTGGTGCTAAAGAGTGAATATCAAACTGCTAAGACTTAACTCCTTAATCCCAATCTGAATAATGTTTTGCAATGAGTCTAAGAGGGAGAAAGTGTAACGCCCTTTGCACAAGACCTAAGACCTAACATACTATACAGCAATCGCCATAAGTATATCAAGGGTTTGAAGTTAAACTTAAATTTAGTTAGCAAAGTCAAAACCCAAACATTTTAACAGAGATCTGTTAAGCGATTAATAAAATCGTGTTAAACATACCTTTGGAAGGGTTTATATCAAAATATAGTTAAAATAGAACTATTTTGGAATTTTTTTGAACGAATATGATAAACAAAATATCAATTTTTGTTAATTAGGTAACATTTGATATGAAAACATTTTACTACTACGTCAAATGTGTGATTAAAAAGGCAAAATATTACTTGGTCGATGCAGCCAAACCAAGTGCTGCGAAAAGTGATGTCTTGTTCGCAATATTAATTCAATAAATATTGAAAAAAAGTTTTGTTAATGGGTTTGTCGACCTCGGCTAAAATTGTTGGTTTGTGACTTTGCTACTTAAATTTAAATTTTACTTCGCTATCTTAAGCATGCCATCTTTTTTTTGTCATCTTTCTATCTCTTAAATCACTTCATGGCTACACCACTCGAATCGCTTCATCGATAATTTAAGTATTTGTACCTTCGTATTCTGGAAAGACCCGTTTCTAACGTCAAGGTAAATCAAAATTTTCTGAGACCTTTTGTCATACAATTGATTGAAAAATTAATCGTTGAGGCATCATAGATAAATTTATAATGATTTATAGATAAACTGAAAAAATGTTTTTACTTTTGCTTCTAAATTTTCAGAAAACAAAGACACGTACGTCCATCCTCGCCTCTTCGGTTTCATGTTTATACATTTATAGCGAAACATTCAATTCCTTGGGAAAATGATACTTCAACTTATAAATACTTTGAAAATCTAAAATCGGCCACAAGCTAATGCTGAAGATACTAGCATACATTTGCCGGATAAAATCACAACAACAATTATATCTGTCGGGAAATACTGGCATCTAATGAGAGACAGACTATTAACTTGCTGCTGTTAAGTTAGAAAAACGCGGAACGCAGAGGCCGATTCAACTTCGATAGTAAATTGAAAATATAGACACAATAGTCGACTATGAAAATACTAAGCGAGCGAAGTCATCTGATATTTTTAATTTACTTTACAGTTGTGTTAGCTGCTATTGTGTCACGGCTCAATAGCTACAATCGCAATAGTTCAACATATTATATCATGGTTTCATTATGATAAAATTGATTTTGGAATTTTTCTTTATAAAATTTTTGAATTTTTGCAAAAAAAATCTTTATATAAAATGTAATTTTAGTTGGCACGTCCGCCCACGTAGGTGATGGTTTTGTACACAATTACAGCTTTTATCATCACAACAGAAAGGTAAACTAACATTGTCGGTATGTTTGTAATATGTAATTATATGTTACCATTTTAAGGTCTTTAAGCCTCTTATCAATTCTATGCGTAGGTCTTTCCAGATCAGGCAATATCTAAAATACGGCCAAACAATGAAAAAGTGCAAGAACGAACCAATGACTAATATTCACCTACCTTCTGCATGAACTGTAAAAGCAATCACTCAACTTTAGAGAGAAGGAATTATCCTCGATATTTACAAATGTGGGAGGCATGACAGTGCCTCCCCATAGATACTAAGTAAAGATTTTGTCATCTAAGAGAAATATTACATTTGCTGCGATTGTGTCACAATTCCCAGAAAGTAAGACGTTAACTTTAAAATACCCTACACCGAACAGCACCGAATTCTAAAGAAGCCAAGCCAACCGTAACTTTAATACACAACCAAGAAAACTGAGCGTCAAAGAAGCGTCTGTATTCGACATCAATCCATTAATTAAAATCATCAGACAAATCAACATCCTGACCAAACAATCAAACAATTTTAAAACATAAATTACTTGCGTCCAGTCCTACTTCATTCAAAGAAATACAATTTACGAATAAAAAATAAAAACTTTTAAGGGAGTCATATCAGTGCCTTACGAAATGATCGAGCAGATCTAGTAGCCAAATCCTCATCTTCGACATTAACAACGGGCGGCACAATGAAAAAAATTGCGCTTCAAAAATATATTAGAAAAATATTGAAGAGAAAACTAAGAAATTCTCAGTACTCGCTTTCATGCTTACTCTCCTGTTAATTATAATCTCGTCGCACCATTATATCTAACCAAGAAAATCAAATCGAGAAGATCAATATTAGCCTGAATTCTTCCCGTTCTCTCGAATAGAAATTGTAGACAAAATCCTACAATTATACACATATATTTTGAGAATACCAAAATCTCCTTTCCATAGTTCGAAGAATCATATTTGCAGTAGTATCTAAGCCTACGGGTTCCTTCAAAATTCTTAAGAAACATAATATCAGTAAAATATTTAAAATTATTAAAACGCCTTTAATATGTTTCTAAAATAGAAAAAAAAAAATAGATCCGATAGTCTTCTTAGTTATTTGTGCTTGTTCCACCTTAATTTTATGATCTAAATCGATAATAACATAAAAAAAATTTTACCCAGTACGAGGCACTCTCCAAAACTATGCAATTTCTTACCAGATAGTGAAGACAGCCCACAAAACTAGCGTCGCATTTAAGTTTTTGAATCTTTGTTAATAAGCAGAACACTGTCTATTTGCTAAATTACATTTTGCGGTAAACTAAAGAAAAAAAATCGACAAAATAATAATAAAAATTAATTAATATCGGAGGATATTACAAATACACATAAAGTTCAATGTTATAGTCACAAAATCAATAAACTTAGCTATCGCGTTATTCAATATGTGTGCATTTGTGTGTGTGTGTGTGTGTGTGTGTCTGTACATGTGTATGTGAGTAGTTAGCAAAAAAAAAATACTATGTATAAGAAACTACACTTAAAAAAAATATAGAGGAATAGATCCACTACAAATCGAACACTTGACAAATCGGAAAGAACATCACATAAAACCTAATTTTGTACTATTCATCACCAACAAAAACTCACCTACATATACTATCAATTGATTATAAATAACATCAAAGGAATAAACTCTTTTCAAATTGCTCATACATATTAAAGAACGTTAGGCTTTTCTTAAAGATTTCATAGTTCCTTGGGACTTAACAAAAATTTGAAAGCAAGACAAATACGAGAGTCATTCATATCTTTAGAAAACATGATCCAAACATCGATTTTGCTTCTGAAACATTATGGGAAGTATCAGAAAATTTATAATTTCTTTTGCATATGTTAAAGAAAAAAACTGAAGATCAAGTTTAACAAAAGTAAAAAAGTTCATGAAGACCATCATCTGTTGAAAAATAAAAATTATCTGGTAGTCTGGTACATCCATCTGGATAAAACAAATTTTTAAAACCAATTACCTGCTTAGATATTAAGAAGAACGTTACTAAAGATATCAAGAACATCACCTGAGGATTAACAAAAATGAATTCTATGGCCTTGTATATGCCGTTAATAGACTTCACAGAGCCATAAAACCGATTTTTAAAACCAATTACATGCTTAGATATTAAGAAGAACGTTACTAAAGATACCAATACCATCACTTGACGAATATCGAAAACGATTTCTATAGCTTTGTCTATGTTCTCAATAGATATATCTTTACATCTTCTTTTTTTGTTTTACTACCTACGTAGATGATAAAGTTTTCTGATCGAACTAAATAAAATTTACTTGGGTTTTTTTTTTTGGATTTTTTTCTAATCTTTTGTAGATATTGTAAAAAAAAAAAACGAAATAAAATAAAAAATTTTTAATTTGAAGGCTCGAGTTATGTAACATTGCGTGTTTTTGTATATAAAAAATAATAATAATAATAATAATTGTGTTTAAATTTAATATAAGTTTACCAATGCATAAGCAGCATTACAAAAATATATTATGTATGTATCACAAGGTAAAATAATAATTAATAAAGGTGAACGGGCGAGGAATAGCAATAACACCGTATATTTACGCTCACTTATTTTAAGAGTTATGTAATTTCATTTCTCCTTCACCTAATTGGCCTAAGTGGATATGCAACCAATACAGCCAAGGAAAGATAAAGATTGGCACAAACTTTGAAGTCTTTAAAAATGCAAAAAAAAAAAAAAAAAAAAAAAAAAAAAAAAAAAAAAAAAAAAAAAAAAAAAAAAAAAAATATAAATTCAGGATACGATGTGATAATTGATGATGAATTCTACGACCGAAAATAAAATCCATATTATTTTCAAAAATTAATTTTCAGCATAAGCTATCTCGAACTAAAGCATTTTGGTCAACTTTTGGTTTTTATCTTGAAGTTACACTTTTCACATTTTTAATTTAAAACAATTATTAGATCAACGTATTAAAAGTCCATATCATATGTCTTACACTACTCTGTTAAATTGATTGCTTACATTACTTACTCTCACGGATTCTCTTCATTTTTTCTTTATAGTTTTTAAGCTTCTAGTTTTTAAATTTTTTTTATTTTTGTTAATATTAACTATAATTATTAGTTACATATATTCAACAGAGCAATGGCAACACTAAATGCAATTTGGGCACTTTCAGATTACTAAGCATTGCTAACAAGTAAGTTGTCCATCTTTGAAGTGAATCTTGCAGCTCTATTTACCTTAAGGGTATGAAGATAAATTCGTATTTACTAGGTGGGCTGAAAAGTTCGTAGGCTAACATAGCAAAATTATTTTTTTTTGATAGAATTTGATTTTATTATTCAATATAGTTGCCTTCGAAGACAATACAATGATTATAGCGGTTATACAATTTTTCGATACCATTTTTATAGTACGATTTGTCTTTAGCCTCAAAATAGGCTTGCAGTCCGTTCGGCTGACTGTCGATTAGACTCCGGTATGAAACGATGGAGCCATGTTTCATCCATTGTCACATATCGACGCAAAAATTCGGCTTTATTACGATTGAACAGTTCCAAACACTGCTTAGAATCATCAATTCGTTGTTGTTTTTGGTCGATTGTGAGCTCGCTGCGGCAGCCACTTTGCACAGAGCTTTCGCATATCCAAATATGCATTTACGATAAGTCCAAAATGTTCCTTTAATATCTTTAGTGTCTCAACTATCTAAATCAACTTCACTTTAAGGTTATTCGGAATTATTTTGTGGACTTTTTTAATGTTTTCATCGGTAACAGCCCCTCTGGGGTGTCCACAGTTCTAAAGTAATATTGAAAACAAAATTTTCAAAAAAAAAATTGAACAAAAAACCCCGTTATAAAAAGCAACAATACACCAATTTGATGAAAAAATTAAATTCAATTATAAAAAGAAGAAGAAGAAATAACAAACAACCTCAACTAACCGCTGACTCAGACAAAGAACATCGTGTTTGTACTTTTCTTGTTTTATGGCAGCCCAGCAAGTAAATCTATTCTTATTTGCTGAATACTTTAAGAAGAAGAAGAAGAAACTTTCAGCTATCTACAATCAAATCCTTAATCTTTGAGTTATTAGAAGGAGAAGACGAAACTGTAAGTAGCGAAACTTTTCAAAAATCAAAAAAACAAGCTAGGAAATCGTGCAGAAAATATTTTCACAAAATTTGTATTTGATCAAATATAATTGATTGAACCGAAACGATTGTATATCGGAACAAAAGTCAAATATCGTACAAAAAAAGGGCCAAAACATACAAATTAGAAAGGATTCGAAAATTATCTGCAAGATTAAGGAAAAGTCATTACAGTCTGAAATGATAATAAAAACCGAGATGGACATCGATACCAAAACCAAGGTGAATGCCGATAACGAAGTCGACTTGGATTCTAACATCAAGGGTAAGCTGGATGTCTATAGCAAAACTGAGATAGACTCAGTTACTCAAGACAAGTTAAGTAGCGTCGGTAAAGCCAACGCAGATGACATGGATAGCGATAGTAAGATTAATCTCGCTAGCAAACCAGAAGTAATTACCGATGGCAAAGTTGACGCGCACGCCCATAACGAGCCCAAGATAGATGCTGAAGGCAAAACTAAGGCCGTTGCTGATAGTAAGATTAAGGTGAATGGCATTGAGTATCTTATTCACCTGCAAAAAAGAAAAAAATACAAAGAATTCTTAACAAGGACGGTCGAACAAATTATCAAGAAGGGTTTGCCTCAAGAATTACTTCAGCTTGCCGAATTGTTAGCTACGCCTATCCTTCAGGATGGCAGATTAACTGTTGTCAGCGAAAATCTGAACATTCCTGCCACTCTTGATAATTATGACGATGGCGAAGCAATTTTACCGGAGGACATTATCCCCAGTAATTCCCAGTTATGCGAAATTATAAACATCATGCTACCTATTGTACGGAAATTAGGAGAAGATTGTAAGTTAAACTGCGATTCCCTTTTCTTTTTTTTTTTGCAATTATTTACTTTTTGCATTTTAGCGGGATTGCTCAGAATGTGGATACGCTTTATGATACCAAAAATCGATGGTTTTCGAGTTTTAAATCGCGAAACAAAAAGCGTTGAAACGTTGGCTTTATACATCTTTAAACAGATCTCTGATTATTTTACATCGCGTATGGAAATCCTCTCGAAAATCGCAAACTATCCACGTATTGACGATTATCGACGTGCTATCATTGATATCGATGAAAAACAATGGTCCACATTGTCAATGCTGGTTTGTGAAATTGAGAACGAATATTTGGAGTTATATGATCTCGTGAAAAGTATGAGAAAAGTTTTAAAGCCGCGTAATCCCTATTAGGAATATGCAAAGATTTTTTTTGTTATAGACTATGTTTGTGATAAAACATTTATGCTTTAATTATATTGCTTTCGTTTAAAATTTATATTTCATGCATTTTTAATTCACGAATATATTCTTTGTCTGCAGTTGAGAACTTGAACACTTTGAACCATGAGCTCGAAATTTGCAAGCGTCTCTACGTTTATACAAAAAAATAAAAGAATAAGAAGATAATCGCTTTACTTCGTAGGTCGACATTGACTAGCTTTCAAGGGTTCGTTTAAACTATATAGCTTCTTTACGTGCAGAAATTTTGTATATTTAATTTTTTTGTTCAAGATCTTGTCAGATATTTCTTCCATAAAGAATTTAAAAATTTATTTTGTTCGCATATGAAGACTTACTTTTCATTAAGGCCTTCATATAAGTTGGGTTTCAAAAAATTGACCTACAAAGTTCATATCTGATGCAGTTAATCTCTATATTAAATTACGTTTACTGGTTTGTTTTCATTATGAAATATTAAAAATCAGATCTTTTTGATGTATAAAGCCTTACTTACTTTCATCAAAACAATTTATAGGTGGTTGAGTTCGAAAAAGAGACTTACGTGGTTCAAATTTAGACAGCGAAGGAATTTCGAAACTTTTGAGCAATAAAGTTGCTTAACCTAACCTAACCTAAAAAATCTTTGAAAACTGTTTTGCTTAAAAGTATTACAAAATTTTATAAACTAAGTATAAATACAGTTTTCAGCTAGACTCGTAATTTAAAAAACTAATTAATCTAGAGTTTTAAAGAGATTTCTATGCAATTTTTGTATGTATGAGTATATTATGAGTATTCATGTTGTTGTTGTCAAGTTGTCTTAGAGGTTCTTAAAGGTCACGCAATAATATTCAAAAATTTTCGAAATTAGCTGATCAACCACAAAAAAGTAACGTGAGTACCTTAAGATTTGGATATGGAAGGCAACAAAAGGGCCGATTATTTAATCAACAGAAAGAACGGAAGGACGAGAAAAGGTCTAGAATCATACTGTGGAGTTCCAAGCAGCAATGCAGGAGAAGGGTAAGGAAAAAGAATTCTAAGGTCTCTCGATAAAGCCCATATGTTCTTGGAGGTACGGACGAACTCTTCAAGCTTAGTCACTGGTTTTCATAAGAGATATAGATTTCTTAGGTATCATCGGGAAAATCGAGGTATATCGATTCATGCATGCAATCAAAACATCCTACCATATTTTGCGTGATTGCACGCGCGTCTATGCACAGAAACGAGTGCCAGGTATTCGTCGAACTATTTTTGATGGCAGAAAAATATGTTGCTTCGAATCCAAAAAGGCGAAAGTATTCGCAACAATCTTTAAGTTTGTGAGAACCAAAGTAGATCACTTGTTTTGGCTCACACGGTCCTACCTTACCTTACTATATACCCAGGACATAGACAAAAAAAAAATAAAAGATAAAAGGGAATGGTTCCGAACAGGAAAATTCCCTTCCTTACATTTTGTAGGATAAAAATCTTCTTTCTTTTAAAATATTAGGCATTTACAAACTTAGGATTCCGCACACGAGACTTTACCGATTCCAAGATATTATAGACCTTAACTTGGTTTAATAGATGTTATAAATTTTAATTTTATAAGAACAATTATAAACTCTGTTATATAAAAAAACTTTTTCATTAAACATTGAAATCGTATTCGGTATTGAGGGTTGTGAACAGAGTAGTCTACTTAAAAAGAAGAAATCAGAAAATTAATTAAAAATTGTTCTGAAAAGTGAAATTTAAATTTGCTTAATCTGTTTAAAAAGTATATTCATTTCGATTTTATGTACACATCCTTTCGAACTATGGAAATTTTCGTTCCAACAAATGCTCCTACGAAAGTGCACATTAGCGATCATATTGCTTAAGAATAAATCATATCTTTCGACTCCTTCCTTCGTGGTAATAAAAAGCCAAGCATGAGTTCCCGGCTTAATTTTTTCAAATAATCTAAATATGGGCGAAACAATGCATTTTTATAATTTTTCGTTATTCAAAGTAATTTCGTCATACTAAGTTAAATGAAGCTTCTAATAAAGACCATAGCACGTGGTGCACGTGATGATGTGATGATGGTGATGAATGAATGATTTCATTATTTTTTCTTATTATTATTCATAGTAAAATTTAAATAATTTAAAATGATTTATATTTTTTCTCCTATATATATATATTATAATTGTATAACCTAATCTGAGAAAGTGCAAAATAAATTGAAACACAGCTTCACGTGAAAATATAATATAAACGTAAGTAAATCAGCGAAACTTATATCTAAATTCTATTATAGAGTAATAAAGAAAATTTTTTTTTCCAGATCAAATATCAAATTTTCAAAAGTCGCAAAACAAAATTCTTTGAAATAAAAAAAAAAAAACTTTCAAAATTTCTATTTCTATTCTCTCTTCTTTCACAATTTACTTACTACGGTGTTTCTATTAACATATCTGGTCTTAGTGTTACAAGACATAACTTGGCAGCGAAAGGATAAAACAAAAAAAAAAAACCAATTTCCTTTTTATATGGAATTTGTACTGAGTAGACGGATTGAAGTCCAAATGTGATATTTACGTCAATAACAACGATGAAACAACTTCCTCTGCCAATAAAAATTCATTTCATTCACTTATTCACATACGCAACGGAACTCATTTTTCTTTCGAACCTTGATAGACAAATGGTTATTAGAATGAAAAGGAAAAAAAAAACATTCTAAAGGCAAAAAGTAAACTTGTATCTGCCACTGCAGTGCTACTTGCTATTAAGTTAAATTGAGGAACGTTTAGAAAGAAAATAAGCAGCAACAACTACTACATCAACTATAAATTATTTGTTGAACGACACACCTGCATTAGATTTTCCGGCACTTCCTTCAAAATTAATTAACAAACAAATGAACACTTGCAAATGTCCGTCCACAAACGGATAGGTATACGTTGCCATATCGTGATTTAAATTATAAGAAGTTTGCATCCGCAAAACTCTCAGCCCGGCGGCAAGCGCTTATAAATTCGCAATAATGTGCCGAATGTATAACTTATTTTCACCTTTTTTCAATTGTTCCAAACTCACGCATCATTACTTCCAACAACCTTTTACCAAGATTTTCAATACTAAACTACAATTGCAAAATTTTTCTTCGCTAAATTTGAATACATTATCATAATTTCAAGGGTGTGAAGTTATATTTAAATATAACTAGCAAAGACACAAACCAAAACTGTTAACAGAGGTCTGTTAAGCGATTAACAGAATTCTGTTAACCAAAGTCTTGGAAGGATTTTTATCAAATATAGTTAAAAAGGCAATATTTTGGAACTTTTTTGAATGAATTTGATAAACAAAACATCAATTTTTGTTAATTGGGTAAAATTTGATATAA
>KK351018.1:3753652-3827219 GCA_000671755.1 Glossina brevipalpis
ATTGATCATGAATACATTTGTATACTCTATGGGGGCGGACATTACACAGATAAGCAAATGGACAAATGGATTTCACATTTAATATTGATCATGAATACATTTGTATACTCTATGGGGGCGGACATTACACAGATAAATAAATGGACAAATGGATTTCACATTTAATACTGATCATGAATACATATCTATACTCTATGGGGGCGGATATTAAACAGATAGACAGACAGACAAATCGATTTTCCATTTAATACTGATCGTGAATACATTTGTATACTCTATGGGGGCGGACATTACACAGATAAATAAATGGACAAATGGATTTCACATTTAATACTGATCATGAATACATATCTATACTCTATGGGGGCGGATATTAAACAGATAGACAGACAGACAAATCGATTTTCCATTTAATACTGATCGTGAATACATATGTATACTCTATGGGGGCGGACATTACACAGATAAATAAATGGACAAATGGATTTCACATTTAATACTGATCATGAATACATATCTATACTCTATGGGGGCGGATATTAAACAGATAGACAGACAGACAAATCGATTTTCCATTTAATACTGATCGTGAATACATATGTATACTCTATGGGGGCGGACATTAAACAGATGGACAGACAGACAAACAAATTTCCATTTAATACTGACCGTGAATACATATGTATACTCTATGGGGGCGGATATTAAACAGATAGACAGACAGACGAATCGATTTTCCATTTAATACTGATCGTGAGAACATATATATGCTTCATTGGGTTTCTGAAATTTTCTTCTAAATGTTACGCGTATTTTGATAAAAGAAAAAAAATAAATATATCCTATGCCGATACCCTATAAAATTCAGTGGACGTGATCGATTTCTTCCATTTTTGTAGATTTCAATAGTATCACCCATAGAGTAAACGTAAAAATTTTTAAAGTCCTATTTACTGTAATTCTGTGAGCGATCAGCTAATAATCAAGTTTTTTTCTTGCTATTGACAATGAAGTTGCACTCAATTTACGTTGCACTGTAGGCACGCTCTGACGTGAAAGAACTTACAATGTTTTTTTCCAATATCTTAAAGTTGATATTTTAATTTTTGGCGGCCAGGAGAATGTCCAACCGTCCTTCGATGGCGGGTATAAAAAAAATAGTATGAGTATTGAGATGAATTTCTAATTCGATGATAAAAAAAAAAACATCAAAAGTTAATATATTCCTGCTGCATTAATCTTTGTTTGACATCGCGCCCTTTGACTATATCTTCCAAGCGAATATATAAAAAAATTTATATAAGTATATTACACTTCAAGTGATTTCTGTCCGTTGAAGTTAAAGAGAGCAAAACAAAAAACTATTCGCTATAAACCTTTCATTATATAGTCTTCAATTTATACGGACCCCGGATTATTTTCTTTGAAATAAATATTAAAAATTTAGATATATTAGCCATAAAGGCAAGTGAAAGTATTTTTATGATTTCAATAGCTAAAAATGCCAAAAAAACGTATATGTTGTTAAATTTCACTTTTTCTCTTTTTATATCGACCACCAAAGGATGGGAGTTTATTCAGTTTGTTAAATGGTTTGCAATACCCAGAGGGAAGCTTTAGAGATTACCACAAACTATATATATTCTTGATCAGCATTAATTTTATATCGATTTAAATATGTCTGTCCGTCTGTCCGTACGTGCGTTTATGTAATGGTTACGGCAATTATTTAATTTTGAAAAAAAACTTAAAAATTCTTACGTGCTGAATGGTACTGAAATGGTATTCAATCGGTCAGAGGACACAGCTACATTGTTAGATAAACGAAGAGGTGTTTTGGTTTCAAACCCCTCCAAAAAAAAAGGATTTTTTTACTTAATGCTAATAAAACAGATACAAAAATAAAGATTTCCAAAAATTGTCTAAGATCTTGTTAACCCCGGATAAGAAGTGAAAAAATTAGCCGCGCCCATTAAGATTATAAAATATTTAAAATTCATTTTTTTATAAAAACGTTTGTGACGTTTTAGAAAAGGAAAGTTTCAGATAGCCTATAAACTGTGTATACATGAAATTAAAAACCTCTGCGAACATGTCCGTCCGTCCGCCCTTATGTAAAATTGTCTGTCTTCCGTACTATGTAATATCGCTATGATAAATATTCTCCCCATTGTGCAAAAATTTAGATATTGGTCTCAAATTTAATTTCCCCTTTGGTTTCAATCAAAAGGCACTCCGGCAAAGTAAATTGAACTGAGAGCACAACAATTGCTTTTCGAGTTTTTTTGTTCATTACTTATAAACTATAAAGCTTTTCACATACAGAAATTAATTTTTCGCATTCCATTCCGAGGCGCTCACGGTATATTATAAAATAACGAAATTTCGTTTTTTTTTTTTTTTTTTTTTTTTTTTTTTTCTTTAAATTTTTTTTTTTTTTTTTTTTTTTTTTTTTTTTTTTTTTTTTTGAATAAACTTTATGAGTACAAAAGATTCGGTCATATGTCGTATATAAGTTTTTTTTACTCGTTTAATAATCAAGACATAATCTCGTAAGTATTTTTACGTTAATACATCTACACATATGCGTAAGGTGACCACCATCATCAAAAGGAAAGTCAAGCTCACAAACAACACTGTTTATATATGAATGCAGATATTATTGTGGCACATCATAAAAAACTTATGGTAAAGTTGGTCACTTTATCTCATAAATATATATATGTATAATTCATATAAAACTACTTTTATATTAATTTAAACAAGTTTCAGTATTTTTATGAAGAAAACGTGTGATGTACTCGTTAAAAACTTGCTAGGAAAAATTAATCTGACTAATTTCCCCAGTTGTCAACGAAACACGTGCAATTCTGTTGTTGGTTTTTTAATAGATGAAAGAAAGTAAGTAAGTGACAATGACACATACATACACACATACATTCAATAAACTGAGAGAAGTCCAAAATAAATTAGATATGAAACAATCGGCGACTAGATCTCCTCTTCAAATCAAATATTTACGCAAACATATCAAATTTCAAATCAATATCTCCTAAGGATTCGTATCGTTGATTAAAAGATTAAGTTTTTTATTTATTTTTGTTGTACAAATTTCGCATAAAGCGACTACACATCAAGTCTACTCTTTATTGATTATCAGTTATGTATTCATTATTTTTCTTGATTAAAAAAAAAGGAACACTGCTAAGATCCAAGTCGTGTTGGTTCACTAGACTTTTTAAATAAAACATATCTCTCTTCGTTAAATCAAATTTATTGATTAAATGTAACTTAAAAACTACTTTTACATAACTACTTTTACATAATGCCTCTTACATACATTGCTTACATATTTCATCATTTGATGAAATATTCTACTTAATTAGCTTGGTCAGCGATTTTCTCCTTTTTCTTGGATGGCACAATCGCTATATTTGTTCTTTTAAGTTTCGCTTATTCAGCGATCAGCTTATCTTTATTGATAAATGCGATCGCTGTGTTTATAGTTCTCAATTATGTCTCTTGAACTGAAGGAATTTGTTTATCTTAATATGGAGTGTGAGAAAGATGATTTATACAGTCGAACCGGTCGCGAGGGTTTATGTTACAATATGTATATAACTGTGTGCTTATATCCATATTTATATATATATATATAGGTAGTTTTGTTCTAAGTTACCATATATATCCATATGTATAAGAGGATATATGTATATTCATATTTATGCTTATATTAAGGGTAAGTGGGATGCCATAACAATTATCCTCAAGCTATCTTCTGTTCAAGAAACAAAAGACCCACTGATGCAATTAGGTTAAAAAAAGTTAATCTTTCATTTGATGGTAACTTTGTGAAGGGAATTTGCGAGTATTTGTGAGTATAGCTCGAGAGTGAAAAATAATTAAGAATATGCTTCTTTGCAGCACTTTCTGAGATAATTAATATTTTCTTAAATTACTTCAGACTCCTTACTGTCGTTTTTGGTTGGACTTATCCTCTTTTAAAGTTCGTATCAGTTTTTTTTTTTTTTTTTTTTTATAATCTCTGAGCATATTTAAGGCGACTAAAGAATCTAATGTAAACCAAATTCTGACTGAAACATAGGGTGACACTGAAATGATTATATTTTTATGAGAAATATTTTTTAGATGTTGGCATTTCCAAGAAAAATATTTTCATCTTATTCAACGAATGGCGCCAGTAAGCAACATAGATATAATAATATGTTTTGCTTGGGAGGCCTTCTAACTACTACCCACAAGCAAGTAAGAAAATTTTATTCGGCTTGAAGCAAATGATTCATAACCACCACCAATTCAAACCAATATATTTAAAAATGTAAAATGTTTTGTTCAAAGCTGTCGATCGCGTGACTATTTTCACTTAATTATTTTGATTTTTTAGTTTATTCAAGAAGAAAATGTCTGTAAGAGATTTTGGATCAATGCCTTTAAGAGTTTTTCGTCTATTGTGGTTACTGGATCAACTTTTGCATTCGTATCTTCGATAGTCTCTCTCTCTCAATTAATGTTTGTTCCAAATTCAAAGCCAATATAACTTATAATTTAATGCTTATTCTGAGCAAGTTTGTGAGCGCGTAATGTCTATTTCAATTAATGATCTAAAGCCCCAGATCCGGATGCCAGAACTTTGAAATTTTTTAAATTTAATCCGCTTAAAATGAAATATATTTAGTTTCCTAAACTAATCAAGAAACATGTAGATGATTGATACAAATCAAAGGGTAAGCTTAGTATACCGGAATTTTCTGAATTTTTATTATTACTCAACATCTTAGATGTTTTCTTAATTTTCTACAAGAAACTACAACAAAAAAAAGTTTTTTTTTATAAACGAATTTAAATTGAAAATTTTATTATTCTCACAAAAATCTAAGTTTACGGTCAAGAGTCACCGACAACGAGTGTCATTGAAAAATTCTCATCTACATACATAGTGCGTTCATTTATACAAAAGTACATTATGTACAACAAACACAAAAATACAAATATGATGATGACGATCAAGGCAATGCATACGATATTCATGTTTTAATGAATATGATTTAACAAGCGAGCATATGCATATAAATTCAAAATAATGACGAATAGATTCGGATTATACAAGTTTGATGAGACGTCATGCAACACTAAACTTCAAATTTCGCACCGATGATCAGAGTTTCATTTGATTTTTATTGTTTACTCAGTGAAAAATGAGTTCATCTATTCTATGTGGCCTAATTTACCTAATTTTCATTTATTATATTTTAGGTGAATATATTCTCTCGGTCTTCCCTGGAAATTGTTGTTCTAATTACAAAAAATCAGTTTCGAACCTCTATTATTTTCCCGTTTTTAGGCTAAGTAAGGATTACGTCCGAAAAGGACAACTGATATTTTGAGATTATTCGTAAAAGTATTGGATATCATCATAAGAATGGAATGCTCACGTGAAGAAACGAAAAGCCATCGTTTGGAAACCATATTAACGAGAAGGAGTGATATCTGGTGAATGCAGCGGGAAAGATACTACATCATTTTAGATTAGTGATACTACGGTTTTTTAGACGAATTTCGCTACATGGCGCCTATTTTCATCATAACGAACTATCGCGATATGATAACTGATAGTAAGTTGCGTACGTTTCTTTATCGCAATTATAGAGTGTTTGCAAAAGTAGTGATAGGCAATTTCTACGCGTAAAAGTGTTAAATTAATGGGGAATACCAATGTACATTAAGGGTTGATTTCGATAATTTTGACTTTCTTCTAACTAAAACAACAATTTTCCATTTAGTTTTATTGAATTATTCAGTGTATACAGCCGTTAATCATGGAACGCTCAAAATTGCATTTTCTACATTCATTTTCTACATTCATTTTCTACATTCATTTTCTACATTCATTTTCAACATTCCTGATTTGAAGAAAATCTGTTGACGAAACCCATAAAAAGCTTTTAGAAGCTGTTCAAAAAACGGGCTGGAAGTCCAAAAAAATTCGAAGACTATGAACTGCACGAGCTATTGAAGGTCGAATATGAGTGAAAACTCAGCTCAAGAGCCTCCGAACAGCTTAGAAATTAATGAATTAACTGTTTCTATAGACATTTACATGCGATTAGAAAGGCCTCAAACGGTGGGAAATAGGTACCACACGAATTGACTGAAAATGTCATTTTGGCCACATTTTGCAAAAGTAGTCAAGAATACTTTGTTGCAGTTAAAGTGGGATGTTCTGCCGCGCCCAGCGTATTCACCAGGCATACCGCCTTCTGATTACCACTTGTTCAGATCGACTAAGAATGGCTTGGCTGGCACGCATAGGTCCAAACAGTTGCAGAAATGCGATAACAGCTCGATTCACGGATAGTCCAAAAGATCATGAATTCTTCCGACAAGGTATCGCCACGTTGCGAAAAAGATGGAAAAAGGAATGTAGAAAATGATTGAAAATATTTGGATTAATATATATTGTACCTATTTTTTTCAATAAATGACTTTTTCAAGTCAAAAAATTCTCAAAACTTTTGCAAACACCTAATGTACGAAGATTTGCAAACTATTTTCATTTACAGAATCAACCACAAGTACGAATGATTAAATTTTTCTTTTTTGCTCATATAAAAAATTCACTTGCGTGCCTTATTAAAATTTGTTGTGAGTTTTTCGATTTAATCTAACAAAAAAGAAAAAATAATAATAAGTACTTATTTAACAAAAGTAAATAATATATGATAGTATATATGATAGTATTTATATTGCATCAACTCTTCTTTTTTTTTTTTTAAATCGCGTGACTTAGGGCGGCAATTTTTGTGTGGGAGCATACAATGACAAAACATATTCATATTGTCAGATAAGGCCGAGAGGAAAAGTTTAAGTCAACTATTGTCGAATATTCGATATCTTATATATCTTATATGATTTTTAGAAAAAATAAATTAGATTAGAAGTGATGTTTTTCCCCTGGTTTGTTTACTAAGTTAAAAGTATTTTTTTATTGAATTTGAAAAAGCTTTAGAAGAAATTAATGCAAAATTTCAAAAATCTACGTCTCCTAACAAATGGTATGAAGTTATACATAAAAATATATCAGATTTCTTTCATCTGAGTCTTGCTTCTTAGTTACCAACTTATCAGTTTTCAAAAAACCTTCAACTGAGACAAACTGGCACGAAGAGAATACAACTTGTTGCCCCGTTTAGTCAGATGCTTCGCCTTTCAGATCTTCTTCTAACTTGAGCACCATTTTCTACTCAAACAAAAAAAGTTTTGAAAATATAAATCTTACCGTAATCAGGTAGATTGGGTAGCATCCAGAACTTTCACTAAAGTAATTGACTTTTGAAAATAAACCCAAATTTAAAGAAAAGTTCATTTTATTCCATACCATCGCTTCGCAAAGTTGTAAAAAAAATTCTTGAGATTGTTTCATTGAAATCAGCAATACTCAAATAGTTTCCTTAGTCTCGCTCTAGATATTTCGATTTTAAAAATGCGTTACGCCCTGAGCGCCGATAAAATCAATGAAATTCTTCAAAAAATCGAAGAACCTAAACAACCGGCACAATTCATTGATATCGCTGTGAAGCTGAACAATGATCAAGAAACGGTTTGGAATCACTTACATAGTAATGAATGCAAGAAAAAGCTCAATATTGATATTTGACATGAGTGCATAGGGACAAATTTCTATCTCCAAGTCGGTATTGAAACAGAGTTAAGTCGAGACATTTTGAAAAGGCCGATAACAATGTGAAAAAAGATCGCGTTCTAAACTGCATGAAGCGGCGGAAACTGTGGTAAAGCGCGGAATGAAACCTCGTAAGGTAATACTTGAAATTGAAGTAAATTGCAATAGTGTGTGATGAGCATACTTTGCGTCTGGTAAAATTGAAATGAATTTCAATAGTGTGACCAGAGTTGCTCTGATTTGACCTGGCCAGGTAATTGATTCCACTGTCTAATGTGTACAAATTACGATTATGATTAATAGGAAAGATGTTGTCTTCCATGATGACAGTGTCAGGTCGCACAAATACATCTTTACTCTTGCAAAAATTAAGGGAACTTGACTTTGCATAGCCTAGACTTTTCTGACTTCAAAAGGCCTCTTTTGCGATTACTTCAACGAGTTTTTTTGGTCCCAAAAGTTCTATACAGATGGCGTAACTTCTTCTTTACCAGAAGATATTTAGATGTTTAGTTTAAAGGAAGATTAGAAAATAATAAGAAAAAGTATTTGTGTGTCTTAATGAAAAAAAACATCGAACTTTCCCTTAAACTATTAGATCAAACGATAATAATAACTGCAAATGAACAGAAAAAAGTTGTTTTCTATTTAAAATGTGTTCCAATATTAAAGACAAAGCCTGCATAAAACAGTCATAAAACGCACTCTCACAATATTATTATTATTATTATTATTATTATGATCCATTATTAGTCACGGTACACATTACCCACACACAGTGTAGAGATAGTGTATTGTAAATATGCACAATAAAGGAAATAAATTTCAACTATAAAGTGTAAATGAAATTTTAAAAAATTGCCTGTAAATGGTTAGCAGGGGGCAGCCACCCTAATTAGAGTTTGAAATAAAAAATGTTTTGTTAATTTATTTTTTATTTATGTATATATTTGTACGGAAAAAATTTTTCAAAAACCATCTAAAAACTTTTCCTTTTTTCCGTATAAAAAAAAAAGCTCAGCACAACAACAGACAGACAGACGGATAGACAACTTTAAAAAAAAAAAATGTAATAAAAACCAAAATATTGCGAATAAAAATATCGTGAAAATTAAAAAATATGTTGTGTTATAAAACTTTCATAAATTATGGCTTTAGAGCTCTTTTACAAGTTGTTAGATTTCGTTCGCTAACAAACGAAACCAACGAAAAGCATAATAATAAAAAAAGCAAATGTACCACCAGCAGATTCGTGTGTGTGTGTACCATGTGCGTATGTATAATCAAATCAAGTAATTATTATTAAATAATGTTTTCTAATTTTTCAAAACAAATTAATTAATCTTTAGATTTATTTTTACATACAAGCAAAGCAAAGCAAAAATTTGTATTCAAATTTGAGGCACAACAACATCTACACTGCACATACAAATTATGTTTTTGAGCTTAGAACATAAAAAAAAAATCTTATCTTAAACAGAAACCAAACACAGATAAAAAACTATATTCGACTTATAACGATGCCCATATCACTTATTTGGTTCCATTGTACTTAACAAATTTATATTGAGAAATACAAAAAATAAATATTAAATATTTTATCTCAAATATATCGGAAACGTAACATGTTTCGTAAGTCTAAGAATCGTAAGATATATGACTGCAACATAAATGTTCGCGCACGAACGATCGGTGTCTTAAGTTATAATACAGATTTTGAAAACTGTATCCATTTTCTCATTGCAATTGAAGACGTGCCGGAACAACTCATTAGATGCCAGATAAAAAAAAAACTTAAAAAATTAAAAACTTCACTTCACAGTAAATTAAATATTTATACTCAGACCTGGCTGCAATAAAAAGTGTGTAGCACTCGTGATTAAGTCGTGATATATATCGGATCGTGCACAGAGCAAAAGAAAATTGTACATAATTAGAGACTTAATAAAATTAAACTCGAAAATAATAATAATAAAACGATAAACGTGCTTCATTGAAAACTAGGTCTGTGAAATAACGTGATCGAACGAACAACACATGCATTCTGATTTTAAGACTTAGTCATGTCTTCCTTTAATTAGCCCTCATGCTTCTTTTGAATTCTCTATGTTGCCAAATTTGTCGTATTAAGTAAAATAAAATCTTCGTGGCGTTTTTTCGTTAAACTGTAGAAACATTTTTTTGAATTCTAAACAAATTTTATTAAATCAAATATATATCGTTTTAATCGATAACCTTCGGTCGTTCTAGAAGAAGCAATTTTGTCATCACTACAGTGCTTTTGACAATTTTGGTCGAAAGACTGAATGCAGTGATCTGTACAAGCCTTTTTTAAAGTCAGTTTCACATCGGTAAGAGAGAGAGAGCGTAAGAATTCGTAGGCGAAGAGGCTGAGGGCTGCGGTATAGGTATAGGTGAAAACGCCAAAAGATTTTGATTAAAGATGTTTGTGGCCTAGTAAAGTCATGGTGAAAGGGGAGGTCTTTCTACTCTAATCACACCGGAATATGGAATTAAACGCGCGGCCATGGCATATTGAGTCTTGAAGAAGTTGATAATGAGTGAATGAGATCTGTTCTTCAGGGCCCTAAAGAGAAGAATAAAATCTTTCCTATTGATCAATTATGAATTAAACGCTCTAATCACAATAGAAAATGGAATGCAACGCCCGACCATGTCATATTCAGTTTAATAATAGATCTATGAGATCTATTCTTCAGGACCGTAATGTCGTCAAAGATGTATCAAAGTATACAAACCTTGTTATAGACCTAATAGCGCTTAATATCCGATGAAATTGGAAAGAAGATACGGGAATTGGAAATGAATCCTGAGATGCTTCAAGTTGGCTATTAATTCTCCTCTCTACGGTCAATAAGTTACGATTGCAGAATGTCGTTGAAGTAAGGTAGCCAGAATTTATTAATAGGAAAGACGTCGTCTACCATCTCAAATATCGAGAAGAGTTCGACTTATTCACAGTATGGTTCAAGCTTTGTCACTTGTGATTATCATTTTTTCACACTTCACAAAGCCCTTCAAATGGTGTAAAGATGATTTCACAAATGCCCAAATCCCAGACGTTTAATATAATTTAATAAAATTTATATATTTATTATTAAAAATTAATAAAATTTATTTAAATTACAAGAAAAATCCATTTGAATTTTTTCTTGATTAGCTTGAGGCTTGCAGACAATTGCAGACAGCTGAAAGAGGAAAATTGGCTTATTGCCCCTTCTTCGAATTCTCACGGCTGCGAAAATTCGTATAGAAAGTTTAAACTTCCCAACTTCCTAAGGTCTAATTCTTGGCTTAATTTCACAGATTGTAATTCTATACCATGCCCTCGTAATTAAATTTGAAATTAAGTGATGAATCTTAAATAACCATTTTGACTCGTACACAATATTCTTAAGTGCGTGTTCCTTTTTTTGAAATATTTTAGCAGTTGATGGGATACGTTTTCGGGCCGATCATTTTTAACTTGAGGACTACAATAACAAACGATAGAAAAACAGACAAACGAAGACAGCTAAATTCAGTTGTATTTTTTAGCTTAACAAGCGTATATGTTTACTTTATATAGACTTCAACGCAAATTTATACAGGCTGTCCGTGCGATGGTGGTTATATAGAAATTTAAAAATGTTTATTTGATGTTATTGGCGTTAAAACAAAACAAAAAAAAATTATCTTATGCTGCAGGCATTATCCCCTTTAATGTAAAAGATCATATGGAGTACATTAACCGCGGAAGTTTTCTGAAGAGATGTCTTAAACATTGCATGTCATTAGCCTTACTCACACATATATGTGCGTGCACATGAATGTTCAGTACGGCTGTTTGAAGGCTTCAAGTTATATGACACTTGCAGACAGCTACGTGTCGGATCATATTTTCTCTTTGAATGCATGATGAATGTTTTTATCTATTATGCGTTGTGTGATTTAATATCTTCTTTTTAGATAAAAAATTTTTTTTTTCAATAAAGATTTGAATAACTCAGGTAATTCAGTTATTTATTATTATATTTCGTCACTTGTATTAGAGCATGAGGTGTTAGGTCAACTTATTAAGAGTTCAAATGTCATACTACTCTCTTAAATTGATTGCTTGTATCAATGACTCTCATTGACTCTCTTTGTTTTTTCTTTGTACTTTTTAAGCTTACAGTTATAAATATTTGAAAATAGAGAATAGTTCATAATAAGAAGTTGATGAATTTGGTCAAACCATTTCCTTTCGGTTTTCAATTATTTTTCATTCAATTTTTCCATTACTATAAGAACCTCAAATCACCGAAACACATTCACAAATATTTTTGTTTAGTGTCTTTTCTGATTAAACATAAATTTAACTTCGTACTCTTTAGAAAAAAGTATTCGAGAAATGGTTGTAAAACATATACATTTAGTAGAAAAAAAACAATTTACGGTAATCATAAGAATCTTTATTCTCAGGGGCTCTATGTCAAGCTAGTGATCTGTGGCAACAGATGCAAAATTTCGTTTACTGCATTTGCTGTTAAAAATTAATTTATTTTTCATTTTGAAAATTAAATTGTTTGCGAAATTAAATTTGTATGAAACCAATAAACCATATTACTTCCTAAGGAATATAAAACAAAAGCTTCCTTCCGTCTATCCATTATAAATAAAGAAATAAACCTATTTTATGGATAATTTTTGCTAATCTGCGTTAATTCAAAGTAAATTTTTTTTAAATTGATTAGGATCGTTGTTTGGTTTTTTCTTTCGAAAACACTGGAATTTATATTCATTTTATGGCTTAACACAAATTTTGCATAACTTTTGATTTTTATTTAATTTTTACTGTTTGTTTTTTTTTTTCGTGATATTTGATTAGTTAACACAAGCCAAACAAACGTCAATTTTTACGTCTCTCTCTTTCAGTTATTAATGCATTATATTAAAAAATTTCCCGGCAATTATCATAAAGTTAATGGTATATAATTATCAACCATATCCAAAAAAAAAAAAAAAAAAAAAAAAAAATGTAGACTATCGCTCGTAAACAATCTACTGCTTACATAATTATTTACTATTTCGATCAAAACGCGTTCCAAGTTTTAATATTTGAAACGTGTTTTTATACTCATCACCGAAGGGTGTTATGTTTCGTTTTGTTTGGTTTGTAACTCTCAGAAGGAAACTTCGGAGGCCCAACAAAGTATATATATTCTTCGTTAGCATCAAATTTAGAATCGATTTAAGCATGTTCGTCTGTCTGTCCGTGTTCTATCTGTGGTAAACATTCCCTTGGCCACAAAAATGAAGATGTCGGCTTCAAATTTGGCAGGAACACTGAAAGTTCCTGCACGCAAATGGGTATTGAAAATGGACCAAATTATTCAAAGGACATACCCACACTACAGTGCATACTACGAACACTTCTGCTTTTAGAACAAAAAACAATTGGAAATGGATGCAAAGTACGAAATGGAAGAGATCAATCATGCCCACTCGATGTAATAGAATGTTGAACTTTAACCTTTTTTGTGAAAATATTTGTAACATTAAGAAAGATGCTTTTGGAACCACATAAAATGTATATATTCTTGATCCGTATGAAATTCGGCATTCACCTAGATGTATGTCGGTAGGTCTGTCCACCTGTATGGTTGCTTGAGTATCTAATGTCTGTGGTAAACATTCTCCCAGCCGCAAAAATGAAGATACTGGCTTCAAATTTGGCAAAAACATTGGAAATTCTTTCAATGACACGCCCACCTATTACAATTTAAGGTTTCCCCTTTTTTTAAAGATAAAGTTGCTGAGTATAAAAGATTCGGCACAGGCGAATATAATTTTCTTACTTGTTTATTATAATCATAATTTTTTTTATAATTTTTATCACTAGAAGGTGTTTTGTTCAAAGATGTCTTTTTTATCGCACTTGTTAACGACAAAATCGCAATATTTAACATTTAAATTTTGCGCAGAGAAAATATTAAGATAATAGCTAAGTCTATAGCTGACTTAATAATTAAGACCATTACGAACTTTTGAATTCTTGACAGAAACATTGACATTTTTGGATTCGCCCTCAGTTCGTCTCGATGAAGAAGGTACACTAACATATTTTTGTTTTAAAATGATTTTAAATGAACATAATCGCATCGTCTGTTAGTGTATTAAAGAAGATCGAAATCAACAGACAACATATTAATCTCTAACTTCCAAACAGGCGCATATTTGAGGATGTCTTTCCGGAGTGCTTGGGAAAGAGTTTCAAATTTAAAGGAAACAAATTTTTTTAAATTCATAAACTTACTTCCTTGTATTTAGAAGATTTAAGGCTTATATTAAGCCAATATAAAACATAAATATTCTCTGAAAAATTGTCCGCTCAACTGTACGTTCGTTATTGCTTACAGTAACAGTCTCACTGAAGCAGAGGATGTAAAGTATTGGCAAACGCTTGTTTGGAAAACTTTTTTCCAAACGACAAGATATAATAAATCGGAAGAAATATCGGACTACAATATAAATAAATCATTGTTAACTTTAAGAGAGCTAGCAAAAGTAACATAAAATTATCGAACGAAGGTTAATAAATAAAATCTCTCCCCAACCACGTACAGCTGTGTTTCGACTTCGTACTTGTATTCTATTGTTCTTTCGATCAATAGAAAACATGTGCATTTAATATTAAATTAATTTAAAATGCATTCGTTTATTCTTTACATCCACCCGCACTGATATGTTATTAATTGCTTTAGATCTTTATTCGCATAAATTTACTGCTATGAATAAACTGAACAATTGAGTGCATTTTATAAAAGTCAGTCTTAGCTTGCATAGTGAAAAACTTTACAAAAATGTAAACTTGCAAATACTTTGCTGAGAACTAATTAAGGTTGATTGTATGTCAACAACTACGTCACTGGTCAACCAACAGTTACCATTAAATCTAAGCAAACAAATTTACTTTTCCTGAATTTTTCGTATGCTTTTGATTGACGAATAAGTTTTTTTTTTTCCCCATCATAAAATGAATGAAAGAATTACTTCGCCTGTTTTTTAAATTTTTAAAAATTTAAATCTACATAAGAGCTAGATTTATGGCTTGAAAAATAACTTTAGCTCCATTTGTAAATATTGAAGTGCATTCATCTAGATTAAGATTAATTCGGGCTTGCTCTGTGGCATCTACGATTGCGTAGTTAGAAGACAGATCGTCATTTTTAGAAACGTCTGTAAAAAGAAAATGTCAATCATTATTTTCTCGGCGATTAGTTTTCTGAAGACAAAATTTGTCGTGTATTCTCGTTTGTAAGCTCCAACAGAAAGCAGGTAATTTGAAATTAAATTTTTGGGAGATGCTTATTATGTATATGTGTGACTTGGCGTTATCCTAATGGAACACAACACCTCTTCTATTATTCAATTCTGGCCGTTTCTGGTCAATCGGTTGTAATATAATATTAAAAAAAAAAAAGACGTGCATATCCATGCATGCTTTGACTTCTAGCCACTTTATTCAAATACTCGTCTACTTATCCGTAGTTAGACAGATCTCTATTTGTATTTACGTGAGCACCTGCTTTAAAGCTTAGCTGTACGATGTACTTGAACACTATTTTCAGCAATTTGCCTCCGTTGGGCTTTGTATGGTGCAATCCTAATGGGTCCTCCACAATTCCCAAGGTACCAGAATGAACACTCACTAGTTACAGTCCGGAGTTAGAGGGTTATTAATCTAGCTCAATCCAACAGCCACGTCGATACTCTCCGAAAGTCCGCACCAGCGATCAGGCCACAAAGTATTCTCTAAGTTTGTTGCCGTAGCCAATATAGTAAAAAGAGCTTCTTCATCTGGGCACCTGATCCCCAAGGATTTAATTGTTCAGTTAACGCTTTTTGCACATCGCGGAAGTGATCATTCCTTACCTAATTTTAAGGACTATTGTGTACTTGGAAAGACATCGACACTATTAGCAACGTTCCTGATGTTCCCAGTTCAACTGCTACCGTAGTTTTGACCACATGATTTTCATTCCTTTTTTTTTCTTCTATAAGTAATCTCAACCAACTAATAATGAGTTTAAGAATGTATCCTTTTCTCACGTAAAATACAGACAAAATTGCCGAAAGTTAATTAAAATAAATGAATATTTTCCGGTTTTATTAAAATTTCATTAAATAATTTCCTCAATATAATGACAAGTTCTTCATTGAAACTATCGAATGTTATTCCAATAATTTCAGAGATAAAAACTTGCATACAACAACACAAATCTCTTGAATGGTAATGAATTTTTGTAATAAAATATAATATAAAAAAATATCATTTACATTCCATTCATCATGATGCATCCTATCCAATCTATCTTTCCATATAAAGAAATGACAGAAAAACACTTTCTGAATTCCGTATAATAAATAACATCCAACAGCCAACAAATACAAACGCATACGCATACACTACGTGTACAGCATTATTATAACGTAATCATTATACATCGGGTAACGTAAGCATATATATATCGACTTATAATCAAACTAAGAAATAACGATAACAACAGTAGCAGTCAAGCAGCCAAGCAGCCAAGCAGCCAAGCAGCCAAGCAGTCAAGCAGTCAAGCGGCCAAACATAATATAATAAAACGTTTAAAACAACTTGTTGACCAAGTTTAGTTTGTAATGCAAATCAAACATAATAAGAAGCTTTAAATCAATTGGCATCAATGCGACACATGCTCGGTCGCTCTTATAAATAAGTTGTGAAAATACATTAAGAAAAACACAAACAAACAATCATTACAAACAAACAGCAGCAAAAACGATGAGAAATATCTCAATGAAGCAAAAGTTAAATAACAACAATATTAAGACAACAGAAAACACTGCTTAATGTTGTTATAAATGAATTTGAAACAAATATTTGTAAAAAGCAAATACAACAACAAATAACTAATAATAGCAAATGTTATTTTCGTAACAAAACATAAAATATGTCGATGTTACAGAAAAGCGCATATAAAGCAACTACTGGTTATAAATATGCGAGTAAAAAACAAAAAAAAAAAGAATTAAGAAAGAGGAAGAGAGAGACAAAGAGAGAGAAAGAGAGAGAGAGAGAGAGAGAGAGAGAGAGGTCGTGTATAAACAACAAACAAGTTTTTACAACTATTGATCTCAACTTATTATGCAGGCAGGCAAGCAGGCAGGCAAGCAGGCAGGCAACCAGGCAGATAGGCTGAAGCAGACACATATATTTCAAGCAACTTTGAATTAACCTCAATTTTTAAGGAGCATGTTTAACTTGTTTCCCTGTATGCGAGAGCATGTACGTAATTATGAACGTACGTACACACGCTAATCTAATGCTTTATTCGCACTTGTTCATGCTTCTGATGGGCTTTTTATTGCGTTTTCTGTTTTTCCCATTCTTAAAACAAAGAAAACTAAAACTGTAATGGTTTCAATTATATACTGATGATGATGATGATGATGCAAAAACAAGCTCAGGAAACTGGGTTTGTAAGAAAGATTGATAAAAGAACGCTTATAGAACGCTAAATAGAAGAGGAATTCATTGTTAGACTTTACAGTACACTTTCAAGATGGGTGGACATATTTTCATATTAAAAAGAAAAACACACACATTTTATATATCTTACTTACATTATATTTCACAAATTTTCAATTCATCTACAACTATTGTTCAAACTCTAAGAGAGTGAAGATATGTCCTTGTGAAATATCTTGTATCTGTCATATTGAACTTTAAGTAATTAGGTGTCTGTGACGACTTTTTGATAGATAGATTCATACAGCTTGACGATATAACTAAAACTGAAGTCCTTATGAAGTATCTTGCGCATTGAAGTCTCCCTGCATCAAATCGTATAAAAAAAAAATAATACTAAAAGAAAAGTTGACATCATTTATGCGGTTAGTTGTCAACGCTACATAAATAGTCTCTTCTCTGAAACAATCGATCCTTTCATAACTGAAATAATAACTCTCACCTATTTTTCTATCCATAACAGATCTCTATTACTATTTAGGTGAGCACCTACTTTGAAGCTTAATCGCATGGTGTACTTAAACACTGAACTGTCTTCAAAAAAACGACAAAAAACAAAGTTCCGCGGGCTTTGTGTAGAGTAATCCCAATAGGCTTGCGCAAATCCTTTGGTACTAGAAGAAACACTCATTAGGTACAGTCCAGAGTTTCTTTCTGGTCAGAAGATTATAAATCCAGCTCAATTCCCAACAACCATCTCGATATTCCCCGAAGGACCGGACCAGTGATCAGGCAACAAGACTTAGTCGAAGTCTGTGCACGTAGTCAACATAGTACAAACGGCTTCCTAATTTGGGCACCTGATCTCCGAAGATTTAGGTTTTCTGTACAGCGCGGAAGCGAATATCTCTTACCTAATTTTAAGGATTATTGTCTACTTGGAATGACATCGACACTATCAGGAAAGTTTCTGACGCACCCAGTTCAACTAATACCTCAAGCAGTCACAAATAACTACTGCCTGTCCAGTAGCAAAGAAACATCGGGAAGAGAAGTCATCTAAAATAGAAGCAACACCCAAGCTTTCCCCCGTCGTCGGACTTCGGTAGCTGAAATCTTAATCTTCTCTCAGACGTCATGCTCATGCCGCAAAGCATGACGTTTATAGCTGGGACCACGTAGAGGTAGAAAATTCGACACATTTATGTTCTGCCTGCTTTTGTCCTCCCCGTCTTTATGGTTTCACTTTATTGTTATTGTGAATTACAATCGTATACATGAAATATTTAAAATTTTCTGTCGCTTAAAAAGCAACAAAAAGATTTTTTTAATGAATAAAAATCAGTACATTTATAATATATAAACTGACACGTGTTTCTGTCAGATACTTTGTGTGAGTTAAGTTATAAAATCGATTGATTTATTCTATAGTTTTTATATTAATTTCAGAAACGAGTTTAATAAACTATTTTTAGTCATAATTTAATACTGAAAACAATTAAATAAAATTATTCCGAAATTTTTATTATTCACAAGTATTTCGAATTGAGCGGACTTCTCATATTAGAGAGTTACAATAATTTAATCCTTCTGCTTATCATAACAATTAATAGTAAATCGAAAAGCACATCGATGCCTTATGACGTGTTTATACAATGATTAAAGAAAAAAAAAATAGAAATTAGTTTTAATTCCAAATAACTTTCACTGTTCTTTTGCGGTTAGTTGCCCAATCTTCAACAAATTCGTCATTTATTGCCCTTCGCTCAGACTTAGTCAAACCTAAATTCTGTTAAAACATTTTTGTTATTGGTAAGACACACACACACACACACACGCACACATTGAATGTCAATTAATCATTATCGAGTACTGGTTTAATAGTTTAGGATAAAGATAAAAAACAAAACTTGCAGAAAACAGATTTCAATTTTGTCATAAGGGAAACCTGTTAAACTGAACAAGGCCCAGTGATAGTTAAAGTTATTGTGTATAGCATATGTTTTTTCTATTTTTTGTTGTTGTTTTTATCTTCAACGTTCAATTGTTCAGTACGAATGAATACTTTAACTAGATGCTAGTCATAATGACTACAATGATAATGACGTTCATATAGAGACGATGATTTGGCTTTGACTTGTGAGAAATTGCGCATGCGTATCCGTACAAATAATAATATGACCTGTTTTGGTATATAATTTGATTGTCGGTCGGTCTGTTCGCAGATGTGGGTAAATGCGGGTATATGTATGCGTTTAAACCAAGTTGAATAAAAACAACATCGTTGCCGCCAATAAAAAAATTTATGTTGCGTTGCGCATGCGCTGTTCGCTCATTCATTTGCCAATTATATGACTACAACTTTGCGTGCTGCAATAGCCTCCAATTTTTTATTTATATATTCATTCATTCTTTATTTGTTTTTGACTTTTTTTCTTTACCTTTTTCGGATTTTAAACTGACCGAAACAATTCGTCGTAGTTTATTGATGCATAATTAACGTAACTAGTTTTCATTAAAAATATGTAAGCTTCTCACTCTAAAGGAGTGGTGAGGTGAGGGAATTCATGTTCGTTAATTGAACGTTAATTTCTCAGAAACATAAATAAAAAGACCTCTCCGCAGTCTTCGCTAGAAACATTGAGTCTTTAAAGGTAAAAACGGAGTAACTAGGAAAACTACTGATGGCCGGCAACGGCTATCTTAGCGGATTGCGATAATTCGCTAGTATTAAGCCATATATATCAGGTCTGTCTTAGTAGTTTAAAGTAATAATTAGGCCGAGAAAATGGCGAACGTAGTCGAACCGTGTCGATGACTCTTCAAGTATTAAATATCCTTAAGATAGGGTACTAAAGGTTGGCTTTCCAGGGTGTAAGGGGTAGAAAAACCAAAGATCAAAACAAATCCAAATGTTGAATAAACTCGGAAAATGTCTTGTTACCTGACAGCTGAATAGGGCCCTTTAGGAATTATCGTGGTGATTGTGGAATCTCAGATAAAAAAAACTCTCACAAGAGGTAAACCATTTGGACTATGCTCAGTTCTTTATTTCAGCATCTCGCGAATAACCAATTTTTATATAAATTTTACATCTACTAAGAGCTCATTTACATTCCCGAAAAATGCCAGATATCGTTCGCTGAAAAATAGTTTAGAGCATCAGGTGCATCCTGAGGATAGGGTTTTCACAATTAAATAATCGCGGTAATACAAAGCGGAATCTGCAGAGCATAAATACAGGTACAGTTATAATTGGTTAAATTAGAACTTAGAAATACTTCGATTGTATTGATTCGATGATGATATGATTATCCTACAACCAAATCAGGTCCTATGGGACCTGCAAACTTGACCGGAGTCTTGAAATGTAGGCTCTAAATTTTTAATTAATGTTCTTTTTCTCATATCTGGTACCATGGGTGTCACAAGCCCTCGAAGTACTCATTTTCACTTACTTCGGCCTGACAACGGGAACAGCCCATTGCGGGAGTTTTGTGGTGGTTGTGTTTAGACCGAATCTCGAAAAGAGTCAGCTTACTGGCTCGAATGTGGAGTTGCATTGCAATCAGGTGCCTGACTCATAGAAAAGCAGAGGTTTCAGATGAGCCTCGCTCTCACCAGAGGTAGGACACGTCACAGAGCGTGCCGCCATCTGTTACTCGGGGACTAACCATCCTCGGGGCGTTGAATGTGCGTTTTCCTATTCCGTGTGCCATCGGGCACTGTGGCCTTAAGCCTCCACGGCAGCAACCCACGTTAAATCACCAGAGACATCTGTATTGATTCGATTCGATTATATTCGATTGTAAATTAATGCAAAAAATTCCTTTCAAATTTCGACTTTCAGTAGAATCGAAAATTATATCCATTACTGTCGTTTTAATACTTCTTCGTTTCTTTGTACCAGAGATTTGATAAATATTTCGTACACTTTTAAACTTAAAACGTTAAAATTGAAAAAAAAAAATTCGATTTTATTGAGCTCGAAATTGTTATTAGAATTATTTATTTTATTTTTAGCATCATTTCTGCTAACTTCTAAGTTACACTATTTATTATGAATACTATCTGTAACCACGTGAATTTAGCAGCATTTCAAGCACACTTTTAATCAAGTTATTTATCATTAAAACTAATAAATTCTAAAGGAAATGGGAATTTTTCTTGAGTTTCTCGTGAAGTAATATGAAAACGTCTGTTAACTTGTCGTTTTAAGTAAGATTGAGTTGTTGAACTAATGAAATCAAAACTGTTTCCAAGAGCATAAGAAGACAGAACGAATAATTGTTTTTATTAATAAATTTTTGCAAATTATCTAAAACCAGCATCGATTCTAGAAATTGTATAGCTAGTAGCTTTACTATTGTTATATACGTTATATACTCTAACGTTGTCTGTCTACATTTTGTATAGTTGTTCATAATCGTAAATCACGATTATAGTGATTAAATGACCCAGCTAGAGAGAAGGGCGGTCGTAGAGTTGAGTTAAGTTGTGCATACAATTCACTCATTGATTTTTAAATTGTAAACTACGTAAAATAGAAAAGAAATAATATTTGTTATATTTTTGCTTATTTTTATACATATTTTTATACTAATCAAGAAAGGACTAATTAGAAAGTTTTCTCACTTAACTCGACAAAAGGAAAACGACAAAAAAATGTAACATAATAATACATCAATCAATAAGTCCAGAGACTAAGTAAAATTCGTATGTATTCATCGATAACGATTTAATTTGTGATTTTTGCAATCATTCCAACGCTTATCTAACATTTCAAGGCCTTTTTTTATTGAGCTATATATTAATGAACCTCAGAGAATGCTTCAGCTAGCTTCTACAATAATCCCATCGTTCATTTAAAATTTACAAACCCATAGATCTAATCTGGACCTAATCTGGACCATACGATAGAAGAAGAAGCAATTCGAACTTCAATTCAACGCTCAGCTTTGTTCTGCAGAAGAAAGGACGGCTTTGGGAAGACAACTTTCTTATACCCAAGTTTTCAAGTAATATTTTCCATTCATAGGTTTATAGGAACTTAAAGTTGGATGTAGTTACAAATATATCTGACTATGTTGTGCAAAATATGACCATGAGTGATTTCGAAGCTTTTCTTGCCACTTTCAAAAAAAAGCAGGATTCGAATTTTGAACTTAGTTTAACTTAGTTATTAATTACATTCGAGACGCAACCTTTAGAAGGTCAAAATCATTTCGCTCATTCTAACACATACTTCGGATATTTCGCATTAACTATCACTATATACTACCTATAATCAGGTAAAGCATTTTTAAAATTTATGCTTAAATGACTCTAAATTTGATATGTCGTCCCTCACACTAGTGAGTCTAGCTACACTTGCTACTACATACTATTTAATGAATATTGCAATTGAAAATAATAATTTTTTGAAATATTTCGTCTTTTTTGATTTTTAGCAAAAAAAAAAGATTTAAAAAAATAAAGGTAATTAAAGCAGGTAAAAAAGTTATATTCGGCTATCGCGAATCTTTTATATCCATAACGACGGAAAGTAAAGAAAAACTTTTAATACTTGGGCAGGACAGATTTTATTCGTTCTTATGGAATACTATGTATCTATCAGCAGCGAGTAAGGCATCCACGAAAAAAAAAAAATTGATGTTAATCTTAATATTACAAAACGTTTTTCCAAAAAAATTAAGTTCCAATAGTCCACCACTATATGAAATAGACAAGATCGATCCTCTTGATTCTTTTACACGGATCCTAGAAAATATCTAGCACAATTGATATGTCAATCTTTATAGATTTGTCTGCTGTAACGTCTCTGAAACTTTCTTCTGGATGTTGCAAATTAAATCCCTTAATGTTAAAGGATATAATAAAACAGTACAATCTAGTAGTCAATGATTTAAAAATCGAAATATGTTTTCGCGTGAAAGTCTTGTGCAAATTTAATATGAAATCCGACCTTACTGGTCAACTTATGCGAGGTTTATTCTACATAATAAACACTTAGAATAAAAATACAAAAGTATGTTCGATATTAATATTTTTTACATGCACACACACACAACCACACACACACACTTTAATTGAAAAAAGTTAAAGCAATAAATCAACTTATCTCCATACATCAATTGCATGATCTTTTTCAAAGCTCAGAGATAGTAAGCATCAAATGGTTCGGTATTAGCCATAAGTAAAGCTTTTCTCTTCTTACGAAATGAATGTTTACTCACATGCACTCGTATGAGTACACAGATATTTGCATAAAATTAAATAAATATTCATTAATATATTCATTCACCTGTGATACAAGCATATAAAAATGTCTACTTAATTATTATAATTGTTGCTCAGGTTATTCTTCTATAACCCAGTTATCTTTGTTGTATTCACATGTTGCTGGCGTTAAAGCCCAGAGAGCGACAGGCATGAATGTGTTACATTTCCATTCCTCTATTTAAATAATTTTCTATTGAATTGAATTTTTTTAACCCTTTGCCCCGAATTTCGTTCTCATTCTCTTAAACTCTTCTTATTGGAAACGGCAAGATTTCATATCAGCGATATTTATCGATATCTCCGACCACATTATAAATATATGATGATGGTAATGACTTTCAATGATATTACAGATAATCATACTGTATATTATATCATATTATATTGATTTTTGTCTGGCTTGTCCCAGTATCTTTGATTGGGTGCCTTTTAATGGATAATTAAATATGATTTCATTACGAATGAAAATAAAATGTAAAGCACTTACGCTTATCTATCATGCAAAATTTATATTCTTTTTTGTGAATTTTATACCTGAAAATAAAGTTTGAATTGAATTGACTTGATATTTTGATTAATGCAGTATATCCTAAAGAAGATGAGCTCAAGCAAACTCATACGATAATAATGAACTAAACATATTGTAATGAAAATGGAAATGGGACGTAGATGCTAATAGATTTTGCTTTATTGACTTAAGACGGGCATGAAGACCTCGCCCAATACAGACCTAAGCTGCTCAGTTGTTCCCACCAAGATTTACACTAAAATATCTGCCAAGATAAACATCGCAAGAAGAGTCCTTGATCTAAATGATTTGCTATAATATTTCTTGTATTGCCAAAATGAAATCGGCAAAAGGTGTTCATAAATAAATGAAATTTATTTGAAATTTCTTAAGCTAAATCAATACAAAATATTATACAAAATACTTACTCTACAATAGCTCCAGAATAAACAATTAATAATAAAAGGACGCTTAGCATACTTTGAGAAATGCAAACGCTGCATATTCTTAAGTCTATTGAATCACCGTCAATTAATGCGACAAATGTCGAAAACTTGATTGTATTATTGATCAAATTTAAGTAATTTAGAGTTTGCAAACATATCTTCAATCATACAGAGAAGAAAAATAACAGTTCTTAAGTTTAAAACTGCTATATTCTATCATATATAAGATACACCTAACTCCCGCTTTACACGATAGTCGTTTTATATCTTTTCGTTATTAGTTGATTTACATAAAAAAAAAAATTCTAAAATACAACTTCTCTGAAACTGATTAGCGCTCATGAAGTGTATACAATTTTAGATCGTATTTGCATATTAACTGTCAGACAAATAGATCGGTATGAAACTATCAACCCTGAAAGCTTCCTGGAAAATATAAGAATAAAATATCGTTGATGGTGGGAATTCTAGATTTCCATTCATAACTCCCATAGCTGAATATGCAATTTCGAGTATTTAGTTGAGGCAGATAATGAAGAACTATTAGTATTCGATAAGAATCATTGAGTTCACACAATTAAGCATATTTATCTAGAAAATTTAAACGCTAACAACACAACTTAAACACTAGATAGAAGATTGTTTTATCTAATTCTTTAGAGGATTTTAAAATTCCATTTGTTAAAAATCGATGCATGATGCTTTTCTTCAAAATATTTAGACATGCTAAATAATCTCGCCAATCTCTTGACAGTGTACAACTTCTAGAAGAATTCAGTGAAATAAGAAGAAAAGTCATCACATTTAGAAATTGAATTATATTTATCCCTTGACTTAATTCAACGAATACTCTTCTCAGTTTGTTTTGTACCTAACATCACAGCTGTGTCGTTATATTGTTCCCTTAGAGGAACATCAAACTCTGTTATTGGCTACGTATTGCCATTAAGTTTACTTATTATCTTTATTTTTTTTTTTGTTATTTATTTATTTTCTCTTTATTTAGAGCAAATTTTTTTTTTTATTTTTTTTTATTTCTTTTATTTTTTTTCTTATTTTTTAATTTATTTTTTTTATTTCTTTTCTTATTTTTTAATTTATTTTTTTTTTATTTATTTATTTTATTTCTTTTCTTATTTTTAATTTTTTTTAATTTATTTTTTTTTTTTTAATTTATTTATTTTATTTTTTTATTTATTTTTTATTTATATTATTTTTTTTTTTTTTTTATTCATTTATTGTAAACTGTAATTCCTTAAGGCTGAATCTATCTAGAAAATACAATTGGCTACTATCAGTTAATAAGATTGTTTCGGAATATACGTGACGTAAACTTACAACAGAATTTAAAATTAATTAATAAAATTCGTAGTAAAATGTATCTAAATATTATTATCTACTAATTAACATACCCGTCTTATTTATTTACTTTTTTTTTTTTTGATTTATTATCTTTTATGAGAAGAAAATCACTTTGATCTTTTTCAAGATATTTTATTTTTACTCTTCATGGAAGTGTATGACTAAATTAAGTCATTTTAATTTGTTTTATGATTTTCTTTCTTGCTTGTAAATCGTGATATAGGTGTAGTATTATGTCCTGTATCAAGGGTTTATCTTTCCTCTTTCCTTTTAAAATTTTTAGCAACTTTAAGCGTTTCTGACAATCTTTCATTATTTATTTGATACAAACAAGGTACGTTGGTTTATAATTTAAAGTAGTTGTGTAGCAGTTTATTCTCCTTTGAAGAAACAAGTCTTCTGAGGCTAAGAAGAAAAGAAAATTCAAATCGCTTCTTCCTCTCAGTATACTCGGAGATTTTCTTCATAGCAAATTTAATTATTGTGCAGAACTTACACAAAAACTAAAATCTCTTTAAATTATTTATTAAAGAAATGTGAAAGAAATTGTCTATCTTACGGAAATTACCTCGTAATTCTAGTGTGATTTAGGTTCATTCATCATTTTAAGATTGAATCCCAAGTACAGTTTGAGACTTTTCTGCGAATTCTATATTTTTATATTTACGTACTCCGTTAGTACAGTCGCTTTTTTTTTTTTTTTTTTTTTTTTTTTTTTTTTTTTTTTTTTTTGTGAACACCTAACCTCTTCCCTTTTGTGTAAATCCTCAAATTAAAACGACTATACACGGTAATATAAACAAATCAAATCGTATGTACTTTGTCTTCATTAGCTGGACTTTCAATACAAACCTATATAAAGTAAAATAAATAAAAACATATTTAAATTGGACATTAGCAATTTAATTAGATTGTCAGATACTAATAATGATGGATTAACGAAGTATATATGAGATTAAATCACTTTATAAGAAATTTATTTATAAGAAATTCAATTCGAATTTGTATAAGGAACGGTTTATACTTCATCGACGATAACTTTATGCAAAATTACTACTATGTCGTCAATAAATAATAAGCGGAAATATGATAAAATAAAACTTGATAGCTAATAACTCTATATAGTTTATTAAAAGTTCAAGAAGGCGTTATCACTAGCAAATTATAGATGAGAAAAATTGAATCAACACTTATTTATTACAATTCTAGATCATTTATTATTATAGATGGAAATTAGTGAATACTATGTAAAGCATCAAACTTAATCGAGGATAAAATAATAGCATATAACAACGTTTAATTATAATTCTATGTTATGAAAAATATTTTTAAATATACAATAAACGTTACTTTATCAGACGAACATAACCTATAGTCTATTTGAACTAAATTATTTTATATTCTCTACCAGCTTGTTGTTTGGATGCAAGTAATAGTTTCCAATATATATTATGCAGCCATTGTTTTCACCTTTTATGGCTAAAATATATGTATACGTTTGTAGTTCAAGATGAACATTAATGTTTGAAAAAATTAAGAAACATTTTGAAAGATAATTTGTTGCATCTAATAAAGACATATATAGGTGCACGAATAAAAAATTATATGCATATGCGCTTATCCTTATTTATATATAATTTCTCATTAATTACTTTTATCACTTTCAACAACTCGCAGTCAGTTAAAATAAGAGCCAAATGAAAATATATTCAATATAAAGACGAAAGGAAGGGCCAGAGATTGCGTGCTCCTATTTATCACAAAAAAAAAAATTTATGAAATATTAAACGCACACTTACCAGCTTAAAATGAAATTCCTTAGTTAGTAAAACAACGCAAACATAAATCTCGTGCTTAGAATCCACGAAAATAATTACATTGAAGAACAAAAGAAAGGAAGAGATCGTGCGGTTCAATTTAATTACACACACCGTAGTAAACAAAAAAAAACAATTGTTTTTTTTTTTAATTCACATGAAACAAAACACTCCAAGTTTTTGATTAATTTCTATTAAACACTTAAATTTTTTAATTAAAGAATTATTTATTAAAAATAGTAAAAGAAGAGAAGAAAAGTTTGTAAATAAAGTTCTTCAGTACAATCGAATCAAGGGAAAACAACTGTTCATTAATGTCAGCGAATTCAGAATTTCATAGTTTATGAGAGTTAAAGTTATGGAATTTGTTGAAATAAGAAAATATATAAACACACACACACACACATTCGTCCCTAGCTCAACAAAAATTTCGTTTTCGTTAACTTGGTCTTTATTGTTGTTATTTCCATTAAGAGAGTTTTACAAATTATATATGAAAAAGAAAACCGGTTTCGAATACAGGCTGTGTGTAGCTTATGTAGTCTATGCAATGCTGGTTTGTTTTAGTACAACAGAAAACAAACAAATTCCAATGCATTAATGTTTAAACACAGATACAGCAACAAACCGTAATAATAGATAATGTATCAAAAAGCCAAACGCACAGGAATGCAAGAAGACTTTTACACACACGCAAACACACGAGTTCACAACAAAATGAACAAAAGAAGAGGTGTTCCAAAGAATTCCCCAAAAAAATTTTTTTTTTTACTTTTATTTTAATTTACAAACATTTATTTCTTTGTTTCTATCATCGCACCTGCATCAATGGACACCAAACATGAAAGGATCGTTTGGCGTGTGAAAAAAATTTTATATTTATACAATTCTCTCTTTTTCACTATGCTTTTTTACGATTATAATTAACTTTACGTGCACATATGGATATAATTCTGTTTTGGAAAACGTTGCACTTCATTCATTCACTTGCACTCATTTTTATAACTTATTTATTTATTTTTTTTTTATTTTTATTTTTTTATGTTAAAACAAACAAAAGAATCATTCCTTACTTCACATCGAAATAACAAAATTCTAAACTCTTGGTTGGATTCACATACAATCAAAGTTAGTGTACTCTAAATTATTTGAACAGAAAAAAATTTCCACAATAATTAATTCCGTAGCATGATTAAGTCCAGCTCCGTAATCAACTTTACAACACGAACCCTAAGAAAAGACTGATGTTGTTAATAATGTGTATATTGATTAAAGCAAGCAACAAGCAGTTTACAAATTTCAGGTTTTTGTCTTTATTTAACTTGCAGTACTTTGTGTGTGCAACGACTTTCCTGTATGGATTTTCAAACACGGAGAAACGAACGATGAGAGCAAAATCTTTTTATATAAACAAAATCGTACACGCCAGAGCAGTTTATAATGTGACGTATTTTAGTACTATCCATAAAGAGAAGAGTTTTTATTTTAAAATTATAAAAAAGAGAGTAAGATGAGAGATTAAACGAAACATCTTGGAAAGAGTTGTAATTAGTAGAGAGTAGAGTCATTCTTTCTGATAAAGCTAAAGAAAAAGCACGAGTAATTATTCATCTTATTCAATTAGAAACTTAAAAGAGAATAAAGAAAATCTAAAGAGATATCATACTCTACGTTACAAGAAAGTTGTAATCTATCCATTCATTATTAAAAAATTGTCGATTCATTTATACCTACCGTGATTAGGATAAATACTATTAACAAATAATTATATAAAATAACGAATAGTAAAGAACGATTTTATTACGAAAAATCTTTAAGGCAAATTAATAGTTACTTGTCGCAAATCCCAGTTAGATAGCTAGTCTGGTGCCTGGGTTCGCTCGACGAATATATAAAATATTATATAAATTTCTATCCGGAAATATAAAAAACCATTCGTTTAATCTACTCTGAACTCATGACAGTTTTATTTGCGTTTAATTGCTGTATTACAAATCTAAATCTTATTATAATCCATCCTTCAGTCTAAGTCTAATCAGACAATTGCATGGCCCCTTAAAGCCCTCGGACTTTCGGATGTTTGCGGACAAAAAATGTTGCCTGCGACCGTTATCGTCGCCGGACAATGATCAAAAGGGAATAGGATCCGTTTATCATCCCCCATTTTGGTTTCTCTCTTCAGTTGGCGTTGCATATTGCCTTCGCTCTTTCTTCTTTCTTCTTTTTACAATAATTATGTTCGCATTGTGAGTTACTGTTGATGGCAGTAACCGCACAATTTTTATCTCATACACAAGAAGAAATATAGCGAGGGAGAGTGTATGGACCAAAACGAGGGCGCGACTTTGGTCTTTACAATATAAATTTTAAAAAAAGCTGAAATTATACCAAAATTTGCTGGAAAAATGCCGTTGCTGTATTTTAGAATAGAAAGGATTTGCGAAGAGGCTGGAGAAAAATTTATATTCACAATGAAATTGAAATCGAACATTCAAATAATTTAAATGGAAGAATTAAGTACATAATTTTGAACAAGTACAGCTTCTAATTTATTATATTTTGCAGCAAGATTGTATTACAAGTACAAATCATTGATAGATTTATTTCCTAATTGATCGATTTAAATCACGACAAAGTTTCAAAACTTTTTCTCAAACTCAATATTTTTTTATATTTGTAGATTTTTGTGTGCCGTGATGCTTTTAATCGTTTACATAAAATCGCGTGTACGAAAATACGCTTCCATATACGTAAACGACAGTTTAGAACCACGGTTTTCTCTCCCTCTTATATCCGACGGAAAAGGAAGAGAACGACTCCAAATAAGGCGGAATCAAGATTAATTCCGATCTATGATAGCAAAGTTGTCAGGCAATGAAGCAAGAATGATTTCAGCTGCTCCTAAGCGGCCCATCAATTCACTTTGCAGGGCATAGTTTCTATTGAAAATTTATATTAAAACTCCGTAATAAATTTCAAATCAACTCCGGCATAAATTTCAACTATATATATACATAAATATTCAGTCTTTATATAAATAAATTATTTTGTTACTATTTCTAGTGTATCTAACTTGATTTTGCCTGTATGTGGATAATTTTCAACATATTCGCTATTAGATGATAATAATCTGGTTATAGCAGATCAACACAAAGATAATTTATTATCTCGAGGTGCTCTTCATTTGTGAATTACTCGAGAGTGAATATTTCACTTTTGAACACATTACTGACTTCGATATTTGGATTACCAGGAACTGCCGGAGTTTTGTTCTTCAACTCTTTTTTTCTCTGCATGTGCAGTACTCTCCTCCGCGATACTCATTTCACACCACAATTTATTACAATATTTTTCAATATTACAAAAATTACGATCGCGCCCCCTCTCTTTTTGTTCACGAAGATGCGATGTTCAGTGGATGCGGCCCTGGTTTCTATTGTGTAATAAAACGAAATCGTGTTGCTCTTAATATTTGGCGCCGTCAAAATATATCTTCCTTATGCGTTTGGGGATTTATGGAATGATGGGCTTACAGTAAACGTCCTCGATTGTATTTAATGCCGATTTATCTTTTTTGCTGATACTGTGCGATCAAGCTCATTGTTTCGAAGCCACTTATTTTGCCATGTAGTATACATGGTTTAAATAAGTATACAAAATTATTATTCCTATTTTCAAAAGAAGACTCATTAAGATGTCTTGAGGTTTCAACTGCAAGTACATGTAACTAAAAGACTACTTTTGATAATTTACAGCCAAAATTTAAATTTTTTAATTTTATTTATGATAAACAAAGCATTAATTCGAATTGCGGCTCATCTTTTTCCAATAAGACTCTTCTTTATGGAACATATTTCTAAGTTACTCTCATTATGAAATGGAAGTAGTTTCCATTGCCTATTTAAAGCTATCAGGTATCAATCTGTGTCCAAGCCTCCTACAGGTTTACAAATTTTCCGGCTACTTCTGTTGTTGCAACGCGCGAAACCGTTACCACCTTCAAAATGTCTTATTTTTGGTTTATATATTTATATGTACGTGGATATAGACCCATGCATTATATCACGACGATATTGAACTATTATATCCCCTAATTCCTCGCCTTATTCTTAACTACAATTTAAACAATTCTTATAGATAGAGCTTTTTTAGTTTCATGTCATTAGATTTTTTGTAAATGACTTCACCGACTCACTTAAATTAGGAACTGTAAAATTTTTCCCGCTTTCCCGGCTTTTGTTTCACTATAAAATAATTTTCCAATTTTCAAATAAAGCCATAGACAGCCGTTGCAAATTTTTTTAATTTTTCTATTAAAAAATCGCACTTTTTATTATTTATTATAATATACCAATATACCATCATCATATAAAACAATTTAAATTCTCGAGGGATACAGCATCTAAAATGAAGTAAAAAATAAAATTATAAATAACATTATCGTGTATTAAAATAAATTGTAAAATCTTGAAGAAACTGCATAAAAAAACGCCAAAAATTCTGATCTTTCAAAGCCGATATGCTATGCACTACACACTTACAATTTCGTATTCTTAATTAATAATCACTAGCAAAGATTTGTAGAAAGTTCTCTTTACACAGAAGATACTAGCTTATAAGAGCTTCCGAAAAAAATGTAGATTTAATTATGTTTAATCTATACAAAGTACTTAATGAAATTTACGGCTCAAAAAAAAATTAGTGTTACAATCCGGGTATAAGTTTCATTTATACTTACAATGCGTACGCGATGGCCCATAGCATGACCCGGTAAATTTCTCCTGAAACGAGCTCGTACAGCACCGCTATTTCCATGCAGACGTGTCACTTTACCCCAAACGGCACGGATTCTAGTCTTACGTTCTGGATGTTGAGGAACACACTTTTTGGTTTCGGCTTTGTATACATAAACACAACGTTTGCCAACATAAAATAAACCATGCTCTTTACGGCGACAACCTTCAACCTGGTAAGCATTTAAAATTACTTATAAGAAAATGTAAACAAAAATAAAGGAAAGCTACCTTCAAAATGGCTTGGTTTTCATGCTGATTTCTTAAACCGCGCTTATAACCGGTGAACACTGCCTTAGCAAACAGACGACCGTGCCGTTTATATTTAGCGGCTGGTTTGACATCTGTAGCCTTTTCTATTTTAGCGGGTTTGGCTGCTTTTGGCGTCTTAGAGACTTTGGTCGCCTTCACAGCAGGAGTAGCGGCAGGAGCAGCTTGACTGTCAGCCATACTTTACTAAAATATTAAAAAAAAATTATTTTTGTAAACAGTTCATCTTATGCTTTTATTGAACATTTTGTTTTGCTCGATTTTCATCTGTAAACATCTCCCGTATCGTGCAAATAAATTGTTCTAAAATTTTACATTTTGATCACTTAGATATTTTCACAATATTCTCAGTCAATATTCTAAATAATTTTTCACAATTAAGCACCATTTGTAAAAAATTGCATTAACACCATAAAATCCTCATACATACCGGAAACTTGATAAGTGACGAAAGAAAGACAGAAAAATTTAATTGTCAAAACAATGCTGTCAAAATAGACTATTACCAGAGCCATCTTGCAGACAAAAGTGAAAATATTTCATGTTTTCTAATTTGCGCTTGGTAAAAATACGTATTTAAATATTAAAAGGGAATAACAATAAATTAAAGACAGGGATATCAAAATGGGTATAACGCAAGCATATGTATTATAGAAATACGTGTTTGTTTACATGATAAATAAAATATCAAGTTTCAATTTTTACCAAAATCTTAAGCCAAAAACGAGTGTAAACAAATACAATCATTATTGTCTCGTTTACACTGCTTTCTTTATGTTTAAAATTGTGGGAATATAAGCGCGAATTCACTGTTCCTACGCGCAGTGTGCAACAACAAAGTAAATTAGCAACCCTGCACGCTCTTAAGTAATGTGGCAGAAACTATGACTCTGTTATTATTTACAAAAGATTCTCAATAATAAATCAATATAAAATATAATTAAAAGATGCCAGAAACTTTTAAAATAAGTGAAATGAAAACTGAAGCTACTGTAATAACTGATACTGATAAAAAAGTCGAACTTGAAACAACAAAACTTGCGACACCTAACAAGCAAACTAACGAAGTGATTAATTATGATTTAACAAAGTTCCAAATAATAAAAGTTCTTAATAATAATACCCGTAGTAAGAGTATAACTTTGTTGGGCAAGTTCCCAGAGCAATCTGATACTGATAATGCTATAGTTATATTTGAGAAACAAACCTTTCGTGAAAGCGAAGTCATTACTTCGCCAGAATTAGAAGAGAATGTGAACGATAGTTCTCCAACTTCAAAATTTTGCAGTGATTTAAAAGTACAAACAGAATTTATTAACGATGTTTATGGCAGTTATCAATGTTTTCCACCAGTTCAATTCAGCGGTTTATCTTGCTCTGTGATTTATCCTGCCTCAAAAAAACATATTGAAAAATATTCCATTTGTCAGAAATATGTAATAAGTGAAACTCCCGAACTTTACGAAGAAATCACATTGCCCTATATAAGCATTAGTCAACATTCGTTGGAGGTAAGTTTTTATAAATATTCTACAGATAAAAATACATAGTATTGCTTTTGTTTTTTTTATAAATTTTTTTTATTCACTTTAACATTCAAAATTATTGACAATTTAGGAAAAGAAATTCGTGTCATAAAGTAACTCAAGAAATCAGTCTGAGAATACAAATACATGAAGATAATCTTACCATTATCAGATACGCATTAAAAGAATGGTCAGTCAGTCAGTAATTAGGAGCATAGGCTATATAGCCAGTTGCAGTTTTCAATCTTATGGAATCATCTCCTTGTCACAGTCTTCAATGAACCTGCACATTTTCGAGTACATTAAATTAAGTAGTTTTGTCTTTAGACTTTTTGTAGGTATTTTCGATCTACAATTACCTTCATTTTGTCTTACCTTGCTACATTGATGGTCGGAAGCTCCGTTTATTTGCTAAATTCATTTACATTTTCACTTTTCTTTTTTTTTTTTTTTTCTATTTAGACACAGTGTGCCATATTTTATCCTTTGCATGTTTTTATTGTTAATAATTTTGTGAAATGCTGTAATCTTGGTTTATTTTTTCAAATCTTATTTACATTGTTTTAAGTGGGTATACAATATTCTCGAACATAAACAAGAGGCGGATCGTATTGTTTATGAGGATCCTGATCCTGAAACTGGATTTATTTTGCTACCTGATTTCAAATGGGATGGTCGCACGTTAGAGACTTTATATCTTTTGGTTATTAGTCACAAGCGTGACATTAAATCTTTACGAGATCTTAATGCCCACCATTTACCATTACTACGCAATATTCGTGCGCGGGCGTCAGAAGCTATTGAAAAACGTTACGGATTAATATCAACGCAATTGCGCATGTATTTCCATTATCAGCCCAGTTTCTACCATTTGCATATACATATTAATCCGATACGAAATGATGCTCCCGGTATTTGGTGTGAAAAATCTCATATGCTTGATACGGTTATAAATAATTTGGAATTAATTGAGAACTATTATCAAAAAGCTACTTTACCATTTGTTTTGCATGAAGGCAACGAATTGTTGGAGCAATACGAAATGAAAATATCAATACGTAGAGCACCCAAACGTTCACCTGAAGAATGCAATGAGAAAGAGGAGAACACACGCAGTACGAAGAAAATTAAACTTGACGACGTCGTAACTACACGTGAAGATATTAGTAAATGATAAAATTAAAAATTATAAATTGTAACTGTAATTGTATGTTAAAAATAAACTTATAAATATTTACAAACAAAAATTGAGCTTTTGAAAGGAATACATAACTTAAGCTGTAGTTAAAATTCAAATCGTAAGAGAATTTTTGGAGAAATTCGAACCGAATGAATTATTTCATGTTATGATAACAAAATTTTGTACTCATTACGGGAAAGAGATATCGTTTCCGTTATGCCAATCGCCAAATATAAGCCACACAAAATACGTATATATTTTTCAGTATCAATGATTTAACTAAACTTGAGTTGCTCCCGCTGTTGGAAGCAAAGATCAGTATATAAAAAAAAATAAAATTTAATACTAAAAAAAAATGTTTGAAAATCATGCCGAAGCAGCGGGTATTTTCTCTATAACTACTATCTCAATTCTTTGCATTGAGGAACAAAAATTTTGAGTGTGAAATAGAAAAATATTTCTTACTTTTATTTTCCTAAAAACAATTTGAAAATCATACAGAAGCAAAAAAAAAATTGTTTTTGAAAACATAAAATTAAGAAATAATTTTGCTATTTTATCGAAAGTGTACGCTCAAAATTTTTTTCTCAAAAAAAAAAAAAAAAAACGAGCAATTTTTTTATTTTTTGAAAGTAATATAAATTTTCTATTAAAAAAGATAATCGTATGTCAGTCGCGGGCAAGAATACACTCGAGAAATGATGTAGAAAATTGTAAGAACACAAAAAAATTTTTGGAATAGATTCTCAACAAATGTCAAAATTTCAAAAATTTTGAAAACAAGAAAGCAATACAACAATGACAATGAAAAATCTTTACAATTGTTATATCCAATAACTATCGAAATTCGCGCTCGCGCAAATGGTAAGAAAAATTATAAATCATTAAAATTATCCCGTCTAAATATTGGTGCTTTTCTATATATGTAGGTCGTTGTACGCGCAGAGTGCCCCCGTCATCGTTAAGGCTGGTAGATCTAACGCGGTGGCGACAAAGGCGGAGTTATTTCACGTTGTAGCGATCTTAAACTTGGTGTTAGCTGCCACTGCCTCAGTTCTATTGCCGAGCGTGCTGAAGTAGATGGCTCGTTCTCAAAGGTAGGATTTCTCATTGAAGCACATACAATTCCAGAGTTATAATCTATGCTATGCCTACCAAAACTATATAGGTCCGGTATTATTTCTCCGTAGATTTTCCTCATTTTCGTCTCTCATCCATAGTAATGTCGACATCGCTGCCGTCATCATCGATAGCGTTATCTGATTCTGTATAGGATTCGAAACGTAAAAGTTCTTCATATCTTAAATGTGAGCTTCCATTAATAAAAGCCGCAAAACGATAAGGATCACGTAATGTAGTCATCACGTTCCACTGCTTACAGCCAGGGCACGTCGCATATTTTCGAAGATCGTCCAAAGCTTTTGCTGTCTCACGTACACCTTGTTAATAAACGAATTTTAGGTGAAAATTTTTTTAACCATTAAGAACGGCATTTATACCAAAGTGATTCGTGGAAAGTATTATGACATAACTACTAATATAATAATGGCAGATGTGGCATTTTCGTTATGTCTCGAAAGATAGATCATATAAAGAGATACTAGCTGACACAATCATATTACGATATTTTTAGAACGTTGGTCAATTGGTGGATCCCAACGATAGCGAAAAAGGAATGATATCGAATCACTTATCTATATGTACCAGAATACATAAGCTTTCTTATATATTTTATAATGTATGTGTATTTTATACAACTGTTATTTTTCTTTTAATCTTTTGTCAGTAATTTCCAATTCGAAGAGCAGAAAATTAATTGATGAAATAGAAAATTTTTATAAATAAAATCATTGAATTATTGAAAAAATTTTTGAAGTAAGCTGCTGAAGTGATCACATTAAAAACTATTGTTTTTAGTTTTTGCGATCACAGTACGCGCGTGTACATGATATATTGAGTGAACAGATTCTCGGTCTATCTGGAAGTCATACATATTGATATATGGCTATGGGGCGTTAATAGATTCTGCGCAAATTGCATATATATATATATATATATATATATATCCTTTTCTGATTTATAATGGATAGAAGGTTTTTGTTTATAAGTTCAATTAGTTTATTTTTTTTTTTTTTGTAGCGTTTTCTTAATTCTATTTCTGCTTGTCTTCTTTTCTCGGAAATGACTAAGTTTTAATAGATACGCAGCACAATAAAGTACTTTCTTCTTCACCTTCACATGATTATTATTACGCTTATTAATATATTAATACATGTTTGACCCTTAAGTAGGAAATATCTGTTACCCTAATATCCTTTTATTTTATAATTTATCTTTTATAAGCAAAGCAAAATTACAAATTAAATATGTTGTTGTAGTGATCATAAATTTCTTTCTAATTTGTATATGTATATTGCGTGTGTTTGTTGCATATGCGCAGTACATCTTCTTATACATGTTTATTATTTGCGTTACATTTTTTGCATAGAAATTATTATTATAGCTTTCAAAGCGCTTACTATATAGTGAATAATTTTCCTGTGTTCGAGAATTTCATAACTTAACAACAACATAAAATCAGGTTTCATTTTATATTAGATTTTATAACAATAGTGCTCCATATAATGATCTACTTTTACATAAAATATTTATACGTTAAGTAAATATAGACTCTATATGTGCACACTACACATTTGTTTGTATATAGAGGTTTGTTTTATTTAGTTTTATAATAATTTTTTTCTTTGATGCTCATGCATGCGAATATAAATTAAATTACAAACTTAATTTTGAGTTTAAAATTTAACAATATTACAAGAATAATTATTATTATTTTTAACTAACACGAGTAATTAAAAATAAATCTGCTATTTTTGAAACAATATTAAACGATAAATACTTAACCATACAAGCATGTTACATACACACATATGAAATAATTTAGATTTAAATTTAGAATAACATTTATTACACAACAACACCCGCGGAAGGTTTTGCTCCCAAAATATCGGATAATCTCTGTTGATAATTGGCCATTGTATTAGAGTCAGTAATGCCTCGTGCTTTGCATGATAATTGTAAAGCATTTAAATATTGCATTTCAGTGAATTGCGAACCTTGTTCGACAAGAGTAGTAAGTATTACCTAAAAGATAAAAATTATAGAAAAATGTACTTTAGAATAGAAATGCCAATTAATTTTCCTTTGTTTTTATTTACATCCGGTTCCATGCATAGTAGTTCATAAAATTGTTTAGCTTGATCTAAAGCCACTTCTCTCGAACCCGTTATGTTGCTTAGAGTTTGTTGTAAAGATAAAGCATTACGACACATCCGTTGTACAGTAACTTGATCGATGTTCTCCAAGTAATTGGAAGCTTGTATTAGTATGCGTGCTGCTAAATGAGCCAAACCCTCAAATATATACTAAAACGTAAAAAAAAAAAAAAAAAAAAACTTTTCATTCGGAAGATATAATTAAACATGATTTTTATATGATTACTCTAGTTTTGCGCGCATGTAAGGTCGCACTAAATGCTTCATCCATTTCCGCCAAACGTTTTGTTAATATTTGTACTTGCCTATCTGGTTCCAAAACATCATCTTTACTATCTATAAAATTGCTTACTCTGCCGTTCTGAGGATTTGTACGTAAATAATGGAAACACTGTACACGCACCTGAAACATTAAAAATAAAAAAAATTAAGTCAAATCTGCAAGTAATTCTAAAATATTATATTAATAAAATGAGAAATTTTCGCTTGAAGAAACGTATCCTTAGAATAATTAATGAAATCGGGAGAATTTCATGCATTTTATTTCCCAAACTAAACCGAAATTTTTTATTTTTTTGATTTAGTTGGTGCTAAGCCATTATAATATGATTTTGTAGTTTAAGGAGCAATTGAGCAATTCGAAAAATTCATTAATTATTAGTTTGGGGAAAAAGAAATCCATTATTTTCCAATTCAAAATGTTAAATAAAGTCCTGAAGTTCATATAAGATTGAATGGATTTCTTTTTCCCCAAACCAATATATATATATATTCATATATTATTATTTACCTCTAAGTGCAATACTAATAAACAAGTATTCGCTAATTCGTCAAATTCTAAAGCCAAGTTGGTTAATACTTTTATTGTGCCATCTTTAATAGCTACGTACGCAGCACAATCGGGTACAGCGCTTAAACCATTAACTAGAGGGCATCTTAGTTCATTGGCGAACTCTGAAATTTGTATTGAAAACCATTCCATGCTTTCTTGAAGTACAGCCAGTTCTTTCAGAACGCCGATGTCGCCTAGAATTTCCTGTTGAGAAATGCCACCCTCTCCTAAATTGCTGGTTAACATTTCCGCCTCCCGTATATTACGTTGTTGCACCTGCTGGGGACTTTCCTCTTCGGAGGCTTCGAAATTGTGGCGCTGTAATTTTTTTCCTTGTCTTAGTCGTTGACTGGAGTTCTTTAAATCAGTCCAATTTGGTAGAGTTCTATTTCATCAATATTTTAAAATCAAAATCAAACAGAATTTACTTCTTCTTCTTCTTCTTCTTCTTTTTTTTTTTTTTTTTTTTTTTTTTTTTTTTTTTTTTTTAATTTTAAAGCTACAAAGAATTATTTCAACTGTTTGTATAGCTCGTCTTAAGTACATAGATTATAAGCATCATTATAAGCATCAATTTTCAAAAAAAATTGAAGGACTTTAGACAAAAACACAAGGAATACAAACAATTTAAATTTAAAATTTTCAATCCTTACTTTAAGAAACGGCTTATATCTTCATCTTTTAGCCAGGCTACACTGTAGATTCTTTTCTCTTCGCTATCTGGCTGAACTATCCCTCGATAGGCTGTTTGACAAATTTCACGATAATCTTTTAACAAACAGCAAACAGTTTTCAGCAACTCCTCTGAAAAGCAGGGTAAATCTTTTATCAAACGTTTGGTTTCCATTAAACATCTTTCTACTCGAGCAGTAGACTGTAATATAGGACGCGCCAAATTAAGTCCTTTCATTTCTTCAGTGCTTATAATCGTACGCCACATTTCCTGATTTTTGGATAATGTATCGATACAAACTTGTAAATTGGAATTATGACCCTTCGAAAGGAAAGTTTCTTTAATGTAATTATCTATAAAATCATGAAGACTGCATGGTTGCCTGTAAATAAATATAGATCGAGACTACTACGTTTATAAGTTTCCTCTTTTTTTTTTTTTTTTTTTTCTGTTTTGGGCAAAATTTACGTACCCTGGTTTACATTTCATAAAAGTTTCGATTTCTTGTATATAAGTCATTAAAGGCAAATACACTTTGGTTATTACGGCTTGATCAGGACGACAAATTAACAATTTTTCACGACGTTGATCATTTGTTTGACTGCCTTTAAAACTGCTTCCAATCGATTTGGTACCGCTGGCATTTAATATAAAATGTAAATTGTCGCTTGAAATATCCGAAGCATTGCGTTTATGTTCATTTTGTGTTAATGAATCTGCTTTCTCTGTTAAATTATAGTTTGTGATGACTAAGTTGGCAGATTTATCAAATTTAAACAGAGACTTCTTAATACTTGAATTATAAAGAATAAGGTAAATGTTAAAAAAAAAGAAAAAAAAAGAAGAATTTTCTGAACATTTCTTAAAAGTAGTACCTTGGAACTTTACGCCTTAAAAAGTACGAGTTTATATTACTAGCAGGTTCAGTAAATGAGTTTTGAGTGCCATCGTCAGCGGAAGCATTTTGTATATCCAGATAATCAGTTAATAGCAGTTGCAACTACAGATACAAAAAAAAGTAGATAAAGTCATATGCATGGTAAATCGAAACTTGGCGAGGTAACGCCTGCTACTTTTTTAATTTGAACTGAAAATCATCTTTAAAGAGCGCTCTAATACGCATTTGAGTGAAGTAGGTTAATGAGGACACTGTAAAGGCATTTTAGGCTCTGTTGGATTTCTTAGTTTTTGAAAAATATTAATAAATAAGTAATAATGTTAAGTTTTTACTTTTATCAAAACTTATGAAATTTTAGAAATTCAAATAGCGAAATACGAACGACGAATTACACCTAATATGGACTCAAGGAAGTATAAAAAAAAATTATATATATTTGTAATCTCTGACATACCACCGATTGTGCTTGAGACCAAAAATCTGTTAAATCATAGTGTTGTGGTCCAACTACTTGATATTTTTGAACTATGGCTAAAAAATTCTTCAAAAGCAAGGCGTGTGTTTTAGCAATGGCTTTGAATTGTTTAAAAATCACGTCCAAAAGTTTCAGCAAAGGATAGTGTTCATTTGAAGGCAAATTTTGCTCCATCATCTGATAAGTAGTATTATAGACAATTTCTAGTAATTGCGCTTGAATGCCAATACGTATTTTCTCTACTGCTTCCGGCACTCTACCCAACATCCCAAAACATTCAACGATAACAGCTACAAAATAGGTCATGCTTAGGTCAGGATCTATTAGATCAACGTCTTCAATTATTTCCGACTGTAATAAATTTACACCTTGAGACATTTCCTTTAAAGCTTGACGCACTCGCGAGGTTGCTTCGATGCGATCCGTAGAACGCCTCGTTCCCATGCCACGAGAAAAATTTGTATTTAAACGATTCGAGTTACTTCGTTGGAATGCAGACATCACTTCGTTAGCAGAATTATAATATAATTGCTGCACAAGTTCCTCATGCAAACGTTGATACAAATGTTGTCGTCGCACCATTAAGTCGCTACGCAAATCAGTTAAGCCTTCAACTTCTTTGAGAGGGCCATTAATTAATGTTAAAGCATCATTTAAAGATTTACTAGCATGCAAATACTGGCGTTTAGAAGTGTAGCTGACCACAGTTTGAGGCACTTTACGTAAATCGTTACTAACAAAAGAAAAAAAAAAAAAAAAAAAAAAAAAAAAAAAAAAAAAAAAAGAGACTAGGATTAACTTAGTTAATAATGAAAATAAAGTAAATAAGTACTAACATTTGTTCCAACATGGACAACACGTGTTTATGTTGTACAGCATCTGTCCACATTTTCTTCAATTCTTCCCGGCGACATTGTAGTAAACGTTTGCAGGCACTTAAATTCTCCTTTACAGCATGTATTCGTTCACGACTTGCAGTTATTTCAGTCGTAACTTGCGTGAATAATGGTATCACCTGTGATAGTTCATGATCGTGCTTGGAAACTAGGTCATTTAAACGTTGATCGGAACGTTTAAATTCCTTTTCAATTTTTTGCTTCTCTTTTTGCCGTTCTTCATTAGTTTCACTGAATCCGAGAGATTTAATTACATTCACCAGGAAACCACAGCCAGCCTAAAAAATTGAGTTATCTTTCATTTTATTTCAAAATGCAACGCCCATCATTATTATTATTAATTTGTGTTCCACAAAAAAAAAAAAAAAGAAAAAAAAAAACATTTGCCCTTAAAATATGACAGTTGACTACCACTGTTACAAAATGTCATCACATTGCTTTTGCTACTTAACAATAGACCGATTTTAATTGATTGTTTTCACTGGATATTATAGCTTTTTGCATATACTTTTCATTGTATTTTATTTAATTATTGGTTTATTTAGCTTTTTAGGCAAAATTTATAATTTTTCATCGTTAATTACCTCATCTTTTCCATATTTAACACCACGGGGAGGTTTCAATGGAGGTGGCGGTGTAGCCATGTCTTTTAAAAAACTAATTTGTAAGAACAGGGATGCCGTAAATAAACAAAATTCCTAAGTAATATTTGATTTAATTAAGAGAAGATAGTAGCAAGACTAATGTTATTAAAAACTGGGGATTGACGATGACGACTCGCTTATATTCCTAAAAAGTTTAAACACATGAAAGGCAATGAAAACTAATATAGTGCTGAGTAATGAATTTGTAACTTTTAATTTACATAATTTAACAGCTCTGTCTTAGCACCAAATTAAACTTAGTTATTTAAGCAATATTTTCGAATGACGAACGTATTAAGGTTTATAAGCGGTATTTTTTGGGGTTCTGACCTTTCACAGATAATAAAATTATACAAAAGTCTAGTAAGATCAAAATTAGAATACGGATATTCACTCTTTTTAGATGCATCACAAAGCAATATCCTAAAAATTTGTAGGATTGAATGAAAAATGCCTAGCCCTTGGTGCTATGACTTCTACCCATACACTTGGCTTGGAACAGTTGGTAAATATCATGCCATTATCTAAAAAATTTCGTCTAAACGTCAACATTGTTATTAACAAAATATTATCTTCTTTGAACCGTATGATAATTCCCTTATTTATTTGGTTTATATATGAAATTCACTCTTCCTTATAATTTTTCAAGGTTGTACAGCTACCGTCAAAGACTCTATATATATATATATAAGTAGAAGATGTTATATAGTATTTTATACATGTTTTCAGGTCCCTGTTATCATATCATATCATAAAAATTTACAGTTTGAAAGTAATAAATCAACGTCCAGGAAGATAGACTAGCAATAATGAAATGTCAAAAACAAATTCAGCGCTTTTCATGAGGGCTTTTATATAGAATGGAACGTATTCCAAATTTACCACATTTAATTTTGCTATCAAATAGAATGGCTATAAATAGCTAAAAAAAAATCACAGAATTGTTTTTAAACGTACACATATAAATCGGGTGATAAAATCCATACGGCTAGTTAGAGAATTTTCCAATGATAGAAATTCTTTGGCTTTCTGGAGAAAGCATCTACAATTAGAGCCAGTTAGTTTGTAATGCAAGGAAATGCGTTTTGGTTTCAATTTTTAATGAACGTTAGATTCAGAACCAAATCGGTTTTTGGTTTCGCTAGTATTTGTAAAATACTGAAAAATTACATGTTTTTCGTCGGGAAATTAGTATAAACTCTTTCCCATTTTATCATATAAGAGATCACATGACTGCTTGATAATAACGAACTCGGTTTATCAAACATTTGGCAAAAGAATTTAAAATTCTATCTTGAGAAAGAGAAAGAGAGAGAAAGAGAGAAAGAGAGTTAACACATATAAACATATATTTCAATCAATTAAGTAAAAATCTTTGTTTGGGTTTTCGTTTTTATTTCGCATTAAAATTGTTCAGCTAATTACTATTATGAAATTATTTCGGAAATAGATTGTTTTTTTCAATCTTCTGCTTTATACTTTTAATGTTATTGTTATTTCAAATGTCATCATATTTTCATTTCATATAAGTTGAATAAGAATTTTTTTATTTTTTATTTTCTTTTTTTTGTTTTTGTTTTCTTTTTTGCTAAATTTGATATAAATATTGTTATTGAGGTTTTCGGTATATATATATATATATATTTAGTGTATATATGTATTGGCTGTGTACTCATTACTTTTTTTGTTTAAGTGATATATTACGATTTCGTGTGTGTGTGGGAGTAATAAGAATTCACTAAAATTGCATAGATTTTGTTTTAGTTTTAAAAATCAACAGTTTTTAGAAAATTTAAATACTAGAGCAAAATGATTTCGATTTTATTATTATAATGTGGGAAAAGTGTAAACCTATTATATGCACTTGTGTGAGAGTATAAAGTATGACTATTATTAATATGTATTTTGTCTACAATATTTGCGTTTTTTTTTTTTTCTTTTCCGTTTTTTGTTTTTGTTTTCAAAAAATGTGCTTTACTTTTTTGTTTTAATATTATTTGCCAAAACATATACAAAATATCATTGGTGTTATATAAGAGTAAACATGTATGTGTGTAAATATATATGCGAAATATTTTTTTTTAATTTCGAAAAAAAAAAAAAAAAGAAAAAAATACTAACACAATTGTGTCTTTTTTTTTTTGGGAAAATAGTTTTTGTCCATTTGTTTTGTTAGTCAAGGTGATGGTCAATAATTCGAAAATAAGAAAACAGAAAAAAGGGGGAGAAGATTTGAAAATATCTCTATAGGCTTAAAAGGTATAATTCATAAATGTTTTTTATTTTTAGTAGATCGGAGGTATATAGTAAAATTTTACTCTTTTTATGATTGATGTGGTCACTGATTCTATATGCTTGCTGTAATTTTCTCTTCCTCATAAATTAATTTTGTTTATCGGGGGGGTGGGGAGTCGAGTCTGAAGTTTTTTTTTTTAATAAAAATTTGTATATGTGTTTTTGTGTGCTTAAGAGGTGGGTTGAAAAATTATTATAATTTAAAACGAAAACAATACTTTTTTTTTTACTTTTTATTATATTAATTGTCTTAAATTATTATGTTATAAATATATAGATTCACTTATAAGGTTCCGAATTTCGTCAATGCAAGTGAATTTATCTTTTGGGTGCCAAAATTTTGTCTTAAAATTTTCGTTGATTTTTATTTATGTTTTTCTTTTTGGTTCTTTGTTTTTTTGGCATATTTTGTTTTATAATTTGTTTATTTTCGACTTCTTAATTAATTACTATTTTATATATGTTTGTGTTTATGTACGTTTATGTGTATATAATATGCAGTACACTCAAGTGTTAACTTTCTACTTATGCCGTAATACATATGTTTTGGTGTGTGTGTGTGTGTGTGTGTGTTTCTTTGCAATTTTGTATACGTTTACTTCTTAATATCGTTGTTAATTATGCTCAAACGGCGAATATTAGGTTTATCGTAGTCCTCCATAGAAATTCCTCTGGACAGGCGTCTACCGTTAGAGCCATCAAATGATCCGGAGCTTGTAGAGAAAGCTCGACCACGATCAACACCTGGCATAACCACTGAAGTTAATAATCCTTGTCCTTTACAGAACAATAATATAGACTGAGCCACTTTGGCCGGCTATTTATAGAGAAAAATAAAAAAAGAAATAGTTTAATATGAAACACGAAAACATTAAAGACATTTTTTTGAGAGATATTCTAAAATGTCTTAAAGTTGAGGGCAATAGCTAGTAACTCTGTAATCGTTTCCCTTATTCAATTCATATTCTTATATACAAATATTGAAGGCTAAGTAACGCCTTAGATGACATAATTTTTCTATTATATATACTATTTAAAAGTATTTCTACCCGAAGGCATATGAGGGATATATTTCTTATGGAGTTCGAAGATATATTTTAAGTTGTTACACTTGGAAATACGATTGGACTTATGTGAATGTAATAAAAGGTAGGTAGAGGTCAATAAATAATACAATTCAACCTACTACAACGGATAATATCAGCAAATAGTAGGAGTTGAATGATAAGAAAATAACTAACTAACTAATTTAGTAACTAAATAACAATAATGAACGACAAAAAGTATAATTTGGAAATTCGAAATTCAATGATTTGTCTAGCTGTAGTGCTAACGGGGGTGCAATAATAAAATTAAAATATTTCTTCTTCTTCTTCTTACCGCATCGGCTAAAACATCACCAGCTCTTTCGATCTTTAGCATCGTTACTTTTTCCTTCTCAATGTCACGATGTAATTTCTCCACCATTGAAGCATAAGGACTTAACATACCAGTAATCAGTATCACATCTACTTTACAGCCTTTCAATGTTAAATCTTTGCGACTAGAAAGTAATAGAAAATCATTGAATATTATTGAAACTTTGTTTTGAAATTTACACTTTACTTACTTCATAAATGCTTTAACATAAAGGCCGACATTTTTGCTATTCAAGGAGCCATGCAAACGTTTTTGATATTCAGTAACCACCTTATCTTTATCTGGATTCTCACCAACAATTTGCTGCAAACCGCATGATGACAAATGCGACGATGACGACGAATCGTTTTGAAAATTTATTTTGTGCATTTGTTTGTGTGTGTTTTTGTTTTTTTTTTTTTTTTTCGTGTTGTAATTGGGTGTAGTATGTAGGTATTAAGAAATGTATTTTTATTGGTTATAGAGTTTTTTTTTTTTTCCCAAAAATTTGTTTAAAAATATAAAATGTAAATAAAAAAGTTTTCATTAATTTTCATTTTAAAATCAATAGAGATAAGTATATAAGTAAAAAAAAAAAAAAGGACTTGAGATTACCAAAAATTACTTGCATGCAATATTTTAAGGCATATACCGTATATCGTATGTAAGAAATAAGAGAATCATATATTGGTGCAAGAGAGAATTCGTGCATTTAGTATAATACTCGCATATAAATAAGTTGATCGTAAATTTAAAAATATACGATAACAATAATAATAATTAATTGTTGCTTGCATGCCGTTAACATCTAGTTATTACCATTACTGTGAGACCGTTAAAGTTGAATTAGTGGTGTTTTCCTCTGTCTTATGCAATTAAATTTGAATGTTTGAGAAAATAAACTCATAAAGTATAGCCAAAGTATCAAAAAATAAATATAAAAAAAAAAACAAATATTCGCTTGCTTTTCACCTTCAAACTTATCTCTCTCGGATACCCATCAAACTCAAACATAAAATTAAGATTTATTCGATCGGCTTATTTGTTGCGCTTAATATTTCAAAATGGCTGTTCGTAAATGGGTTAGAAGGGATGCGCTAAATATTTCGAGGAATTTCGAATTATCTGTCTTCCGTTTTGTCTAGAAAATATTTTAATTTATGAACAACATTTTGAAGATTTTTTCTTCATATTCTCTTCATATTTTTCAGGTTTTTCGTCGCTATCACGAATAATAATATTCAAATTGATTTGAAAACTTAAATTCAGATAATGTCTGGTAAATATTATTTATTTGTTTTAATATGTTTTCTCTTAAGATTTCGAGCAAACGTACTAAGGACGGATTAAGAAAGATTAAATTGGCTTAGCATCTTAAGTATAAATGTACGATGATATCCCACTCGGGTTTGTAGTTCTGGATGTTACATATGAATTAAAAAAAAAGAAGAGTTTTTGTAAAGCAGTGTTTATGGAAATTTTAATTTACACTAAAGAATTAATTAATAAAAGCTTTTCAAAATCTCTTAAACGATTTGATTGCATTTTCGATCCAATTTAAAAATCACTTTTATAGAAGAAGCATTCAAATGGAAAAGCGTGGATATATTGTGATAAAGAGCAAAACTGTTTTTTTTTTTTTTTTTGAGAATTGGGTTCTTAACGTGAAATTTTATTATTAAAAATGTAAATAATCGTGAAGAACAGCGGAAAGGCTAGCGCAGCCTAAAAGTGAATCTTGAACATCTCGTTTAGTTATCGCCAGGAATCTTATTTCTGTACTCAATTCATATATTCTGTATCATATCTATGATATATATATGATATCTATGAGATATTTGTATATAGATATGTAGGTATGTAGATATATGAGATATTTGTATTTCTAGTACCCATTGGTAGGTTGTAATATTTTCATAATTGTTTTTGTTACTGAAGAGCTTTTGAAACAAAGTTAGATTGGATATTATTGATCCCGATGTTTGGATATTTCCTCTGTTTTCGTAATAATTGCCATTTCTTACTTGTCGCAGACATGAAAGAATTTAGAAATGTACCGAGACTTTCCGAAGAAGCGTTTCATCTCAGTTAACCCGTTGGACTCGAAGTTTTTTTTAAGATTCATACCATTACCAGCAACTCGAAGCATTTTCAGTGGATACAGGAAATAATGAAATGTCGGAATCAATAATATCCAATTGTTTGCATAATTTAATAATAATCAAAAGCTTGTTAAACCCGATGTAGTTGTTCGATTTTCAGGAGTTATTTTATTAATCTCTTCACGCATCATATTTTTGAGGATATTTATCTTAATAAATTCTCGCAATTTTTGTGCAGATTTATTTTCATAACAATAGTTTTTGTAATTTGTTTTTGTTCTTATGTCAAGAATAAAATTATTTGCATTGTCTTTCTATAACGGAATATCCCCTCCCGAGTTTGAAGACACATTTTAAGCGGCACCGATAGAGATCACACGTGTCCAAAAGCTTAACTTTTTCAAGGCAAGCATTTCTTTTCCTTTCATAACGATTGATTGATAGATTGTTTTGCTCTTTACCAAAAAGCAAACAAATCAAGAGATATTTTCTAATAGAATGGCAGGCAATTTCTAAAAGCTAAACTAAAGCATACCATAGACCAGGTCTAACAACGGTATATTTCAGAGTAGGAAAATATGAATGGAAATAAAAATAAAAACAAAAAATGTTGGCAAAACTTTTTAAAAAGAAAATTCTACAGAGAGAAATGGCAGAAAAATGTATTTTTTTTTTACAAGTATTTTATATCAAGAGAGTGAAAAATAAAAAAAAAAAGAACGCTTTTCAAAAACTGCTTAAAGAAGAACGTTTACAATACCTCCATAACCTGTGTAGAAGAAGAAGAAATTGTTTTTCAAGTGTTAAGTGTGTGATAATAATTGTTGGTGATAGAAGAAGTAGTAGTAGTAGTAGTAGTAGTAGTAGTAGTAGTAATAGTAATATTACGTGTAGCGGTAGTAGCAGTAGTAGCAGTTATTACGTAGTTATATATACGATTGTTTGTTTCAAAAACAATTTTTTTTTTTTGTCAATATTTAATATTATGACCGAGATAATTTGTTTATTATATGTAAGTAAAAAAGAAAGAAGAAAATACATATTAAGATAATTAAAAAAAAAAAAAAAGAGTAAAAAAATACAACAACAAACATTATACACAAAATATTAAATTTAAATATATTATATATATATATACGTTTAAATACTTCGTTAAATATAATAATTATTTGTCTAACGCCATAAATGTGTTATATGTATATATACTTATAGAAGTATATCGTAAGCTATAATCGCTTTAGAGCGAATCTTCGATATCCACCACTTAAGATAAATAATTGAAGTCTATATTTAGGCGGAATTTATAAACGGATTTAATTTATTTTTCACAAGCGACTTATGATTATCTTATGATAAAAAATTTCTAGTCATTTGAAGATATGATCGAGCTATTGGGCAGTAAAGTCATTAGAAGAAGTTAGCTCAAAACGATCTAATACTGTAAGATACTTGGTGTTTTTGAATGATATTGTATATTATAAATAATGGCAAGATTCAAACTATAGAATGAAAGAAAATTTGATTCAAATCTCAATCAGAACTGTGTTTTATTTACATTTACTTTCGGAACCATAAAATGGATAACCATCTAGATTGATTGAATACATACATGAAAGAAGAAGAAGTTTCTAGGTAAGTAAGTGCAATAAAAAATTACTCATCATACTCTTATAGTTGGATGGATGGTGTAAGTAGGAAGAGTGATTAAATGCATCCATTAATAAAATGGAATGTGGACTTTCATTTTGCAGCTTGAGATTATTATTAAGGCACCATTCCTTTACCATCATCTCTAAACGATCCGAATTGTTTTGTTAGAAAAATTTTTCAATGTACAAAACTTGAAAAAATTTTTCAATGTTCAAAGTTGTTTGAGGTTTACTGCAAAATTACAAAATGAATGATCCATCCCCTAAATATAGCAATATTTTGAAATTTTTCTTGCTTTAATTCTTATGGTAATAACTCGAACAAATTTCCAAGAGATTGATAATTAATTGCAAAATTTAGGTTAACCATGTACATGGTCCACATACAACGCCGTGTCCCACTACTTCTGATGCTCGCTTTAAATTGTTATAAATGGATTAGCGCAACAAAAATATTCTAATCTTTAAGTGGAGGATGAAGATGTGTATGTAAAAATAAATAAAAATGTTTTGCTGTGTGCTTCTGTGTATGTGTTTGTTTTTTTTTTTTTTTTTTTTTTTTTTTTTTTAAAACACATATAACATATAAAATTTAGTAAAAATTATTTTTTTAAAGAAAGAAATGATAAACACATTTAATGATAAATGTATTTCGCAAATAAAACTTACATGACCGAATTTATGATACATTAGAAAACTCTCTGCAGATTGAGCGACTTCATCGCTCTTCCATTGAATTAACTGCAAGTATGAATTGAACACGTAATGATTGACGATTAAGAGTTATTATCAAAATTTTCAATGAGTTCGTGTACTTATCCCACATACTTTCGATTTGAATGATTGCATTACACTCGCTGCGCTGCCAGTAGCATTAATCAATATTAAACCCAATGCCCGTGTTGGATGAGCTAAACCGAAGCGAGCTAATACATTTGCACCTGCACCCTCCCCCAATCCAATCACATATTTAACATGCAAAAAGTCCAAAACCGTAACCAAATCTTCACCCAATGTTTTCAACGATGGAAATTGAAAGCTACGAAAAAATTAGAGAGCAAAAGATACAAGTAGATTGTAAAATCGAATTTTGTTCACACACACACACACACACACACACACACACACACACACACACATATATATATATATATATATATATATATATATATATATATATATATATATTTCTACNATATATATATATATATATATATATATATATATATATATATATATATTTCTACGTATACATGTATAAGGGATCCCAGTGGGTTTGTCGGGTTCATCTAAAGACTTCAGTCTCTAAAGACACAACAAGAAACTGCAGCATAAACCTGTTGGACTTATGATGGGGAGTTCCACCCATTGATTGTCCATGATGTGTTTCACGTAATGGTGGATCTATCGGATTAATCTAAAAACTTCAGTCTCCAAAGACGAACTCGTATTAGCAGCGGGTCGTTGTGTACCATGGCACTCGAGACTGCAGCATAAACTTGTTCAACGTCTTTCATCAGTTGCATAATTTTGGCGGGATTTCTTCCTTTGCCAGACCATGAAGTATTTCATTTAATGATCACTTTTTACCTGGTTTTCATAATTTACTATCAATCTATTCTTTTAAATCATGACTTTTTTTAAATCACATCAAATGTCTTTATTGCTTTATTGCGAACAACCTTACATAGAAAGACACTTATCACTTATCACTTATTGTAGCCGTATATTATGCACCATCAATATTAAGAATTAAAACTAATTTTCAGACATTTTGGGATAAAAATTTAGTTGCGCAAACTTTGTCTGAGACGTTGTTGTTGACTTTCTTTGATAATCTTCTTTAATCTCGTAGATAGGTTAGCCTTCCTTGGCATATTATTGGATTTTCGCTTTTCGCTTTGCGCTTTTCGCTTTTTTCTACCACTACTTCAGAAATGGTTCGAGAACAACACAACATTTTAAGAGAGGAATACGGATAGAACTGTAACTTCTTAACGACGAACATTGCTTTGCAAACAGCGTTTCTCATGGAGAGGATTACGGATAGAACTGCAACATCTCAATGACGACGAAAATTGCTTTATAAACAGTTTTTCTCAGAGAAAAGATTACGGATAAAAGTGCAACAACTCAATGGTGAATCAGATTTTCTCAGGTATCTAATTATAAAAGTTGGAATTCTCGGTGTTTTAACGTGGACTTTGTTCAACTTTTACCCCAACACTAACAGGTGGGCTAAAAAGTTTGTAGGCTGACACATAGATTTCGCTACTAGTATTAAATCCATATGATTTTTAGTTAGCCCAAACCCTCAAAAGACATATGTATAATTTTGACATCTGTTGCACTATTAGTATGTGAGTTATAGCATTTTTAATGAAGCAACTTTTGTTAGTTTGAAAAAATGGATAAAAAGGAATTTCGTGTGTTAATAAAAAAATACCAAAAAGAAAATGCTATTGAAGCCAAGGCTTGGCTTAATAAATATTATTCGGACTTTGCATCAGGGAAATCAACCATAGAGAAGTATTTTGCTAAATTTAAAGGCAAGCAAATGAGCACCGAGGACGATGCACTCAGTGGACGCCTCAATGAGGCTGTTACCGACGAAAATATCAAAAAAATCCTCAAAATAATTTCGGATAATCGTAAAGTGAAGTTGATTGTGATAGTTGAGACTCTAAAGATATCAAAGGAACGTTTTGGATATATCGTAAATGAATATTTGGATATGCGAAAGCTCTGTGCCGTGCGAGCTTCCCAATCGACCAAAAACAACAACGAATTGATGATTCTAAACTGTTGGAGCTGTTCAATCGTAATAAAATCGAATGTTTGCATTGATATGTGACAATGGATTTAACATGGCTCCATCATTTCACACCGAACTCCAATCGACAAGCAGCCGAATGGAGTGCACGTGATAAATCGATTCCAAAGCGTAGAAAGACGCAAAAGTCGGCTGGCATGGTTATGATATCAATATTTTGGGATACGCATAGTATAATATTCATTGATTATGTTAAAAAGGGAGAAATCATAAACAGCCATTATTACGTAGCGTTATTGGAGCGTTTGAAAAACAAAAACGCGGAAAAACGGCCTCATTTAAAGAAGAAAAAAGTTGTGCTTCATCAAGACAATGTATCGTTTAACAAATCAATGAAGACGATACCAAAATTGCATGAATTGGGTTTTGAATTGCTTCCGCACCTACCAAAATGCTCCAGATCTGGCCTTCAGCGACTTTTTCTTGTTCTAAGATCTCAAGAGAATGTTCGCTGGACAGAAATTTCGTGCAAAAAAAGTTGCTTCACTAAAAATGCCATAACTCACATATTAATAATGCAACATCTGTCAAATTCATACACGTGTGTTTTGTAAAGTTTAGGGGTAACTAAAAATTATATGGATTTAATATTAGTAGTGCCATCTATGTGTCAACTCTCGAACTTTCTAACCCATCGTTATACACTGTTTTGCGATTAATTGTTCAATTTCAACCTCATAACTTCCAAATCGAAAACTGCTGAATTACAGCTACAATGGTAATTGAATTTGGTAATATATTAGGCGTACAGAATATCGTACTATTTTTTGGATATTTTAATTATTCCCATTAACTTGAAGCGCTAGTAATTCGACTTCAACCCATAGTAAGTCAATAAGTTGACATGTCTTTATAATAATTCTTTTCTAACAATCGCGTATTTAGGTATACAATCACAAGAATTTAAGTACATACCTGTCTGGTAATGCTTCAGCATGATCTGCATGTCCTGGTACATCGATATGTAAAAAACAAGAACGTTCTCTTATTTCAGTCATACAAGGACTATTAACAAACTCTTGCAACGAATTATCTGCATACAAATAAATATATTAATGATTAAAAAAAAAGAGAGAGAAAAAAAAGAAGAAAAAAATCGTTATTTTCATTATTGAAATATATGATATATAAGAAGAAGAAGAAGAAAAAGAAGAAGAAGAATGTAACATTTTTATATTTATGTATGTCAATTATGTATGTATGGATATATGTCGCTTGATGTGTTATTATAAATTGTAATAAAATGTTAATGCGTGTGCATGTGTTAGTCTATCATCATTTATTTCGCTTCTTTGCCTGAAAGCATAAAATAATATTATTTTCTTTATATTTATTCACAGTTCTAGTAAAGTGTAAACTATAAAGAGTAATACATACGGTCAAAAGTAATCACATAATAATGATAGTAAAGAAAACAAGGGAAGAGAGAGTATAAAAATCAAGAATACATTTCGATGACTAAAGGAAATTCACAGTTAAAGATGCCTTTAAAATGAATTTTCCATCTACTTTTAAATAAAAGTATATGAGAATGTTTAATACACATACATTGGAATGAATTTTTAAGAAAATAAATAATATAACTGTAGTCAGCATTTGTCCCCCAAATAGAAATGATTAAATAATCGAAAAAGTTCGTAGCGGTTTTTTTTACACCAAAATTGTTCTTCTTCATCTGTGAATGTGTTTCAGGGCTAAATGTATATATGTTTTGTTTCTTTCTTTTCTTTTTTTTTTTTTTTTTGCTCTTTTTCTTTTATTTATTCGTTTATATATAAATATTTCAATTTAAAGTTTTTTCTTTTTTTTTTTTAAGCTTAAGTTATGATGTGTGTGTCGTAGTTAAGCGTATAATTTTAAATGAATTCAACTAATATTTTAGAACATGAATGAATTTTGTATGAGATATATATTTGAATAAGCAAATAAATTTATGAAATGAACTTTATTACACAAAATACGGGCAATTATTATTGATAAAGTTTTGTTGTTATTCGAAAATCATGAGGCATTCGCTGTAGAAAGTCTAAGCGATAAACCGAAACAAACTGATTTTTTCAAGTTCCTTTCAAAGTTAGCCACAATATCATTAAGACAATATTCTGCAGAGAGCCAAACAAACGGGAACGTATGGCACGGGGTCTAGAGGATGGCATTAAAACTTCTTACATAAGCTCTTTCAGTTTTTATCGACTCATTAAAGATATGTGCTATTTGGCATTATTATGAAGTGAAATTATTAATTCCGAATATTTTATCTTTCAATTGAGCTTTAGTTACACACGAGGTATCGCCAATAATTAATCGAATCAATCATATTATCAGTTCGGAACCGCTCGCGTGATACGAATAAAATAACCTGTTTCAATAAAAAGAAAATAGTTTCCTTTTTGGCCTCTCGAACTCGTAGTGTTGAACAGAAGGCATTATAAGATGCAAAGTGCAAATTATAAGATTTTTTTTTCATGTATAATTTTCTTTTCTGAAGTTTATTTGTCTATATATATATATATATTTTTTTTTTTGTCCAATTATTTCTACTTTATTATTTTTCTTTCATAAACTTTTTTTTTTCGCTATTAAATTTGTGAAATTTCCACATGATTATACACCTTATTAGATCTCTGAAGCTTCTTTCGTGATGTAACTAACGTTTTCATAAAAAAAATTTAATTTCAATACTGTATTATATCGGGTGGGTGGGATTAATCCTTTCCATTTTTCTTACAGACATTCTTTCCCAGATACCACTGTAAATTTAAAAAAAAAAAAATTCTGAATATTTTTAAAACCCTCTATAACTCACAGCTTTCGCGAGACTGGCTCCAGTCGTGCCATTCTTTAAGATTTTTCAAAATTATATTTTTTACTATTTTCAAAGTAAGGTAAATATGTATTACTGGATCTAAAACCTTTTTCACTTTCACATTTCTGTCGTATATGGTTCAATTTTCTTTGCCAGTTATCAGTCTCTTCAGAAATCATTTGTTATCCTATTCCAGAAAACCATTTGTAACCTCAAAAGACGTAGCAGGAAAATTTTTTCTTTTATTTTTCGAAAAATTGTTTAATGTAAGCATTTGAGTTAACATTACTTGTTTAATAATTAATGAACTGTTAACAGTTAATCATTGAACAGCTTGTTAACAGCTAATCACATTTAATCAAAGTTCTCTTAGAAAACGTCATTTTCCTTAATAATTTCTTATGATATAAACCTATCCTTTTAGGAATTTTTCTACGTACATAAAATAGGTACTGTTTGTATTTACATATGTATTTAGTGCTATACATATAGTTCATATATCCTTTTCTCTTTCATTTATTAACATTTTAAACACGTATACTAATACATATCGTCTTATGCTGTGACGGAAATTTCATGCTAAGCTATTTTAAGTTTAGCTTAGTAATATGATCTCTCTCTCTCTCTCTCTCTCTTGTTTCCAATACATTAAGTCATTGTAATCATGTCAGTGCAGGTATGTTCTCACTAAACTATTTTAACTTTAGCATGGCAAGACGATTTCTTTTCTCTTGTATACTCATTTACACTCATCTAAGGCTAAGGCATTGCTACGTGATGATCGTCGGCTATATAAGCGAGAAAACTACATGAGAAGTTTTTAGTTTATTTTGCAGTAGTCAAACAATCGATAGAGTGTACGCGAGGTTTTGTTATAGTTAATTTAATGCTCGATTAAAATAAATTTGGAAAAATGCGGTACACGCAAAGGTAGTTAATTAAACAGAGGACTAAGTCATTGTATTAGGTTGGGGAAAAGGTAATCCATTATTTTCCAATTTGAAATGCTAAATAAAGTCCTAAAATTCTTATAAGATTGGATGGATTACCTTTTCCCCAACCTAATATATATATATGCTGGTGTTTCTTTTGCTCTTAGTGGGCATGTACAGAACACAGTATTATATTTTTAACATTTCCTGTACATATATTTTTCCATCTAATTTATGACTACGAATTGTACGTCTACGCTTTCCAAAGAAACAATAAAAGAAAGAAATTTAAAAGAAACGAAAGTATCTTTCAATTTCTATAAATTATCTTCGAACAAATCGCTAGAAAGATGAAAGTAAATGAAAAGTTATGTTAGATAAAGTCGTGTAGGATATTTAGTAGTCGGAGTTGTAGTGGGTTCACTATATAATGTTTTTACTTGTTTTTCAACAGAATGCCTTAGAAAATAAAAAGAATATTGAAAGTAAATTACGAATTTGTAAAACTCTGTAAAGTTAATTTAACAAAAACTAGAGAAAGAAAATGTAAATACGAGAAGAATTCTAAATTTTAAAATTGTTTTTTGTTTTGTTTCTGTTTACTTCTACAAAAGGACGATGATAAGATGAGAATTTGTTTTTGCTTTTGTGCGTGGGCCACAACGGAACTCTGACATTATGACGATCACGATTTCTCGTGTTATCTAATTTCATAATAGAAGCATATGCTAATGCTTCTTATCCTTCGACAAGTTTCCTTGCGTATTTTGCATATTAACTGGACTCGTTAGTTAACTTGCTGCTTTGCTACTGTTCTCACGTCTAGTGCAATAGTATTTGAGTATTGCATTAACAACAGAAGTAACAGAATTGTATTCGAAATCTTTTATACTCGCCACGGTTATCTTCAAAAAAAGAGGAAAAAACTAAATTTTATTAGGAAGGCGTGGAAGACAGCCAGGCATGAAAACAGACGTGAAAAACATCCAGAAAACAGACGTGCTTTTAGCTTATACTGTAGGTGTGGTCTGTGATCGATTTGGACTATTTTCAATAGAAATAGAATATGTGAAAGAACTTGCAATGTTTCTGCCAAGTTTGAAGTCAATATTTTCATTTTTGCCGCCAAGAGAACCTTTACCACAGATATTACATAGACGGGCAAACGAACATGCTTAAACTTTGTGGGTTTTCGGAAGTTTCCTTCTGGGAGTTATAGACCAAACGACAAAATGAAATATAACCATCATTTTCGATGGTGGGTATAATAATTTGTATTTGCACTGACTGTAGTGAATCAGTATCAGTTCGTTTCATGGCCACTTGCTTGCGCTTATTTACTTTATCGGTCATTGACCTTTTAATGTTATTTCTATTTATTAAGATTAAAGATTTAAAAACACAAATCTAAGATAAAAGCAGAGACAGATATTTATTTATTTATCTATTGAAGTATTAGCGCTAATAAGCAGCCAATAAAAGTTAAGATTACACTCCGTTATAACAAAATAAAGATTAGTTAAGTTAAGCTATACCAAAGTGAGGAAGAGATATACATATACATACATATATACAGAATAAAATTTAATTTTTGTAATGATATAAAACATAGAGTACAGTCCAGTAAATTATTTGCAACAAATTCGAGAAATTTGACTAAAACTTAATCATAACGTTAGTCTAGTCAATCAATAAATAACTTGGGTAATATGAAGTGGAACTAGTATTTAATGGGATAATTAATTGACATATATAAATAACGATTTATCCGTTTATGAATGCCATTAAAAATACCTCTAAAAAATAAGTAAAACCGTTCGACTGTGTAGCACATAATGAGAGCAAGAATGATGACAAAACATGATCTTAAACAATTCTCAATAAAAAGCTTTACATTTATATAAGATTTTGATACATTTACCTACATTCTTTGGTAAATGTGTGATTCTTATGAGATTTATTGTAATATCTATTCTTCGCCTTCTACTTAATCTCTAATTTGCTTAAGTAAGCAGATCAGATTTTATTTCTTGTCAAATATATTAATATACAACTCCCTGTTTAGTGTATTACTGATATGTATCGTTTCTTCGTTATTACAGTGTATCTGGAGTTTTTTTTTATCTTTACTTCATAATTCTTATTTATCTGTATATATTTTTTTCCCGGATCCATTTTTGTACCTACCATCGAAGGTGATATCATTTTGCCTTTTGGTTTGTAATTCCCAGAAGGTAACTTCGTGAGATCCCACAAAGTATTAATATATATATATATATTCTTGATCAGCATCAAATTTAAAATCAATTTAAGCAAGCATGTCTGTCAATCCAACTATCCGTCTGTCCGTCTGCATAATGTTTGTGGTAAACATTCTCTTGGCCACAAAAATAAAGATATCGGCTTCAGGTGTCACTAACTTTCCATGTATTTTATGCAAATCGTTCTAATGTTTTTTTTTTTTTTTTTTTTTTTGGCCAAATACGATAATGATACTTTTCAATAAAGTCGTTAAAGTTAGTATTAAGTTACATTACAATGAAAGTGCTCAACTTTTGTAATATTTTTTATTTGCGTTTATTTCTAATTAGTATTCGACCCTTTGGATTTTTCCAAAGAATTTTTAATTGAATACTTTGTGATAGTGCGCTTTAAATTCAAAATTAATCCTTCACAACATTCGATAACATTGGACATATTGCCAAACAATCTAGCATTTTTTGTAAAGGAAACGTTGAATTTCACAAATGGAAAGATCAAGAGATAGGAAAGCACAAATACATTAAAGAAAGTGAAGAAGAAAAAACGCTATATTTTTCTTCTAACAACTTACTTTGTGAGTATTACTCACTACAACCAATGAGATTAACGACAAATTTTAAGGACTTTTGTATCCATTACCCATAAAATATATATTTTATTTCTTTTTTATAATTCAAAAATGCGAACTCGAGATCTTTCCACTGCTGTATGAGTGGCAGCTACACATTGAATAAATTGTGAGCCCTCAAAGCTACAAGGTATCCATTTCGGTCGATGTAACTGTACTATTACGCAAATATGTATACTATATTGGCGGACAGTTTAGTCAAAATTTTTTTTTTTTTTTTTGGTCGCTCCTTATTATATATTAATGAAGATAAACTTTCTTTTTGCTACATTGGAAGAAAACATTATTTCACTCCTTTAAAAAAGTAAATATTTTTTATATACTCACACATATATATGTTCGTTATATTAATAATATTTTATATGATAATCATCATCGTATACTGTGACACTATCGCATTTGTCTTTTTGACGCTAAAACTTTGCTAAGGAGAAATAATGAAGATTATCTGTCACCATAATACCATCATCGCCATCACAAACATAATATTTCAAAACGTATTAGGTTAAGTCACGCAGAAGTATCTCAGACCAAGCCATTCACAGAACGAAAAAAAAAAAACTTAAAACAAAAAAAAAAAAATAATGAAGAACAAAGCCAACGAAAACCTACAACAACACTGGAGAGGAAAAAGTTTGGAAAACAATGGATAATATAAGAAAAGTTCAGTTGACCATCTTTTACCTCAAGTTTCATACTCATTACCTCTCCAATATTGAAAAATTGCTAAGCCAGGCTATGTCTCTTGGCTGATTATTAATGTTTTTAAATTATTCTTTCAAATACTTGTATTACAATTTTCATTGATGTTTACTGTAAGTTGTAAAAAACAGTATAAGTACGAACTTATTTGCGAAATTTCACATAAGTTTCCAATAACATGTGGACGGACGAACGGACGTATGTGGATTGAGTAATATTCTAAATATTGGTCAGGAATCTGCTTACAGAGCCTATGATATTTCTGTGTATTGTAAACGAAACGAAAAATTTATACATATTTACACCGCTTCCATCTCTTAAGATTGGTTACAAAAAAAACTATATAGGATTATCCAGTTCGTGATCCGGATTTGGGAAACTTCTTTCAATAACATATGTAAAACTGTCCTATGATCTAGGGCATCACGTGTTTATTGTAATGTTTGCCATTTAACAATATGGATCATTTAACAATCGCCAAATGTGGTAAAATAGTAAAAAATGTTTAGTAGTTCTTTGATCAAATTTATGTGAACAGTCTGTAAACTCTTGGCGCGACTTAAAAACATACATCTCTTCATCAAGTTACGATACTTTGTGTATTTATTTAATGTTGCATACCACAAATAATGGCAAGGTCCATACAATTGATTGAAAGAAAATTTGATCCAAATCTTAATCAGAAATATGTTTCATTTACATTTACTTTCGGAATCACAAAATGGATAACCATGTATGTATGTATTATATATTAGTTTGGGGAAAAGGTAACCCATTATTTTCCAGTTCGAAATGTTAAATAAAGTCCTGAAGTTCTTATAAGATTGGATGGATTAACTTTTCCCCAAACTAATATAAATGAGTGAATATACAGATGAAAGTGTTTATGTATTTGATTACAAATGTGATTGTATGTCTATACATAATGCTTGTTATTATTCTTATTGTACTTACGATTACAACCCAAATCATGTACAGTTACAAAAACTGCACGTTTATCCTGTTGCGTCAAATCACCCTAAAAATTTAAAACACATCAAGATTATTAGAATTAAGGATAATAGGATAGGAGCAGATAAAATAAGATAATTACATTCATCTTAAGACGAATGCTATGTTCATCCACCAGATAAGTGTTATTATATGAAATCGAAGCAATTAAAAAAAGTCATTATTCCTAACAGCTATTGTATCGGTGATCTCTTTATGATTATTTTTATATTAAACTGCATGAGGTGAGAATTCTCAGACTAATATGTGACGAGAAGTGGATTATTAAGGAATTTTTGGAAGATTTCAATTAATATTTTGTCATGTCTATAAGTGCTATTATTATCAAATATAATATATTGATCATAATGTTTCTCTTAAGTTGCTTAAGATTTAATGGACACTTTATTAATTTAAATTTTGGTATTTGAGATTTCTAACTACCGAGAGACACAGAGTAACAGAAAGAGAAAGTTACGCAAAATGTGAGTAAATTAACATCTAAAATCTTTGTCTAATAAATGTTGTACAGAGAACGATTCTGTTAATACTTAGATGGTGTATATAAAAATTACAAAGAAACATGAAACTAATTTCTACTTCTGTTAAATAAAAGCAAAAATAACATACCTGTACAATGACTGTAAGATCTCCGCTTTTTTCGGTATTTACAACATATTTCTGTGAAAAATGAGAAAAAGAGAAATATTAAATTTATTCTTTTTTAAATTCCTTAAAGAATAGTCAAAGGAGAATGGATTGAAATTGAATAAGTTGAACTGAGTATTTATATGCATATCTAGCAGGTCGAGCAATTAACTCAATCCAAAGAAAATAAAAAGAAAGGAAAGAAAAAAATTTGCACGTTTTCATTAAAAAAAGAAAAATATAAATAAATAAACGAAAAAAAAATATATAAAAAAATTGAAAAAATAAATAAATAAACAAAAAATTTGGAATAATAAATAAATAAACAAAAAAATTGAAAAAATAAATAAATAAACAAAAAAAATTGGAAAAATAAATAAATAGAAATTAAAAAAAATTATATATAGCAGCGTTGTTAAGAGGGTATGAAATGACCAAATGCGTTTCTCTGGAAATAACATTTAATTTTTGTGCTTTTTTTGTATTCAAAGTTTAATATATATTCTTTAAGTGCTCTTCCATACGTTCGCGGACGTGTGAATGCAATAGCAATAGCAATCATTTTCATTACGATGCAAAATGACGTGAATGCTAGAGCATTTAAATTTTAAAGTCAACTCTTATTTATTTCATTTTTCATATATATATATATATTATATATAACAATAATAATTAGTTTAAAATTTTAATAGATAACGTCTTGGATGTTATAGCATTGATTCTCTATATATCAAGATATTCCTTATAACCTGATAAGTTATGTCTAATCAGGTTTTGGAGACTCCATCAGTAATATTAAAAAATTATTTATTTTTCAAGCTCACTGAAACCTTAAGTGAACTTGTTAAAATCGAAACAAAAGTACGATTTTTTCAAATGGATGTTCTCAGAATCATCTCTAGAAAAGTTCTTAATTTTTTGACAAGTACGTCTACTTACAAGTAAATGTGATTTATTGATAAATACATAAATGAAATTTAATTTTGTAAGAAACTTTATTGCTTATTATTTATGGGTTGTTTTCCAATTTTAGTTGATGCGGCTGAATGCGATTCCTCATCCTTCGCATCCTCTGCAACTAAAGGAACAACATATGTAGAAGGATTTGAGCATTTAACGCTAGTAAAAAATATTTACAGAATTAGAAGACATCGTTCTTTAATGCGCGAGGCACACTAAACAAGAAACCTATACTTTAGTTGGAAACTAGCTTCCTTAACATAAATAGAAAAGCTCTGCGAATATCGCCCCTCAGTATCCTTCTCATTTTAAACGTATTTTTATAAGAACTTTGCCTTTTTAAGGACTTTGTCAGTTTCAATATAACACATTATATGATAAACTTCAATTTACTAACTTATATTTTCTGATATTAATAACCTTCGGAACTAGTAGATCGATGAAGGAAGAAATAGACAAAAAGACAGACTACAAATTATTAAGCAATTATTTGCTTAGCATTATTATAAATACTATATTAAATGCGTCATCTTATGTGGTCACAAATCTCTCTATTGACAAAAGTTATAGTAAAATTTCTTTATGAATATTCCACGGTGACCTGATGAATAAGACTAAAAGTTATAGAGGAAATTATTTTTGTGTGTTTGCATTAAAATTCATTACAATTTCCATTCCGTTCTATTTGTTTTTTTTTTTTTTTAGTCCTACACCAAATGGTTCGTATAAAAGCAGAAAATTCTTTGATCTTCGCTCTTACGTGACAGTGTATTTATGCATTATGTCACTAATAGTATGCTTCAGTTATTCATATATTTTTTAGTATAGAAAAGAAAACAATTTCGGTCTATAAAATTCCAAGTGTAATGAGTTTACCATCGTTTACCCTAAAGCGAATACATAATCTGTCCCTGGTTTTAAATTTATTTATTTATTTATCCATTTATTTTGTGTTACTCTTTTAGTCTTTTGTTATTTTGTGTATGATGTTTATGACCCTTAGAGAAATGCAACAACAATCCAATGTAAATCTCCAACAGTAAAGAAACATTACAAGTGTTATTTCGCAAAGCACAGACGATTACAAATAGAAGAAAAAGAAGAAGAAGAAGAAGACAAAAAATGAAACCGAAACATGTTAACAACTAAAACTTTGCATATAATTTCAATTGGAATCTAATCCTTTTAATGTCTACAGAATACTTGTTGTCATTGTCGTCATTGTTTATTTTCAAATGTATGAAATAGAAGACAAGTTTGCATTAGTTGCAGTTTATTATAACCACATCAAAGGTTGAATTTTTTCATTGAATTGTGGGCAGAATAGATAATAAGAAAGGGTTGCTTTATCGACTTACGATAAAGTAGATAGTAAGAAAGGGTTGCTTTATCGATACACGGCTTAACAAAAAAAAAAAAAACGAAAGTAGAGAGATAAAGCCCTTTGAGAATTAATTTTAAATTTCTTTTAATTTATTTCATTTTTTTTTATTTAATCACATATTGATATATATTTAATTAAATAGTTGTAGGTATATTTTATTAAGCGAACATTGTTGAGAAAATTGTTCGATTACCAAGAGAAAAAGCAAAAGCAGACGAAAGAGTTAGAAAAATTTTGTTAGCGAATATTGTGAATATCAACAATCTAGTATGAATATATAAAAGTTATTAATTCTCTAAGCGATTTAGTTAAATTATATCGTGCTGGTCAAGCGTCGAGTTTTATGCAAATTATCCATTTAATGGTCCAGATTTGATAACCTTGTTTCAATAATACATGTAAATAGTACTATCATTTAGAGCATTATATGTTTAATGTAATGTTTGCCATTCTATAATAAGCATCGTTTAACGATCACAGAATAAGTTAAAATTGTAAAATCTTAATGCTAAAACGCTGATTCTGAAGTAGGTACGTTTTGAGCATTATAGGCAGAATTGTGAAAAATTTTCAAGAATCAGAGTCTCGGCCGAAAGTACTAATAGCATCGGAGAAGCATACGCATGTTGAAGGTACGTGGTTTCAACTAGTCGATGCTACAAGCCACGCAACGCTTTCCATTTTGGCATTGTTGTGCGAGGAATTTGTCGAACCTGTACTTTCGCGTTTTGGTGATGTTAATTGATTACGAAAATCGTGCGGCTTCTTACCGCTGTAATAAGTTCTTCTCGTGGATTACCAGTAAATTATGGTGGACATCATTGTCTATCTAAGCGCACTATAAGCGAAACTATAAAAAAGTTTGACGAAATTGGAGTTTTAACGGATTTGTTATGGCTCTTAAGGTAATTTTAATTTACTTTAATGCTAGAATTGCAATCCATATAAAATCAAATGATGCGATATGGAGATGGATAGACTTATCACTTATCCTCCTTACTTAGCTTATAAACGAATTATATGATCCCTGACTGAGAAAAATCTATTCAAAAATAAAATAAAAAGCTGACATCGTCAGTATAGAAGACCGTTATGGTCTCATTTCCATTCAAAATAATATCGGCTATGAGTAAACATAACAAAGAGCTTGCTATGACTCCAATTTAGTATTTATCTATTGCAATTGAAGAGAAAACAAAAATGAAAGGTAATTTAATTAGTTGATGATTATACGGTCGAAAAAGAGAGATAAGAAACCGCATTAACATGAGTTTCGCTTGTGCTTAAGACAAGCGTAATAAAAATTTAATAAAAAGAATTATCGAATGAGTTTTGGAATGGAAGCATTTCCCATGATTTTTTTTCTGCGCGTTGGAAATTTATTGCCTGCTAGCAGTGATTCTTGTTTTGTATATATATATATATATATATGTTGTATATATATATATATATATATATATATATATATATATATATATATGTTGTATATATATATACATCAATCTATAAGAGTAAACAATTTATTATCAGTTGCTCTTCTACGTAAGATTGTTTGTTATTATTCTTTAATTGAAATGCCTATATAATGTCATATGTTTTCATTGAACTGTTAAAAAAAAAATAATTGCAATATCAATAAAAAAGTGAGTGTATGCTTTCCCTTCATCCACTTTTTTTTTTATTAGTACAATTCAAATTTATTGATCATAATGAGTGTTATTGTTATTGCAGTTAAATTTTTTGTTTTTTACATATCTGTGAAGAACAGATATATTAACTTCGCTTCTCAGCTATAATGTTGTGCATACTCGAACAAATGCATTTATGGGGTAGTACGCTTGTGATTAACGCAAATAGTAATAGTTAATATAATTTTGCCGACATATATATCGCATTCTATTTAAGTAGCAATGACATTAAAAATGAATTTACGTAAAATGATGAAATTAATATAAAAATGTTCATATCATATATTTTGAGCAAGAAGACAATTTTGTTATTGAAAAGAATTTAATAGCAAAAATGAAAGTAAGAAATGGAAAAGGGACAAAAGATATTATTAAATCATTTCACAATTTTTTATTTAATTAAGATTACGCGATGTCATATTAATAAACAACAAGAGCATACCCTTAATATTATCCTAGATCATCTTTCCTGATGCAAGAGAACAGAAATGTCGTTTTCAACGTAATAATATGTGCCTAAGTGGGGTCTGTTTTTTTCGAATTCTCTAAATATAAAGATTTTTTAATAGAACCTTGGATGTTACAAATTTACAACATGTGAAGAAATAGCATTGTTATCCTTAAAGCCAATCGAAATATTATGTAATTTTAAGTGCAAATCTAAAATAGCAACCATGAGAAATATTAATTAAAATTAAATTACTTTTCTGAACATAATTTTAATATATGAGTATATGTGGTTAGACATTTTTGCTTGTTCTTTCAGAAATTACAGAAAGTCTAATACATATTTATCAGATAATTTATGCTTAGATACTAGTTTCAAAAGTCGCGCAACATAGGCGTAAAGGTATTAAAAGATTTCTCTTTAACTCCACGTTTATGTTAGACCCTATCCGAATATACTCAATTTGTCAAAATGTTTACAGCGCTCAGAGCAAATTTCGAGTCACCCTAGAAAGAATATATATTCTTGTGATTAATATTGAATTAAGAATCTATCTAAGCATGTCCTTATGTCTATTCTTATTTATCTATCTTAATTATCTATTATATATTTCAAACAAATAAGAAAATTATATTCGATTATGCCGAACATTTTATGTCCATTATATTTATCTTAAAAAAAAAAAGACGAAAAAAATACAATTTCGATATTTTATAATATTGCATATATTTTTTCCGTTTTTACGTAATATCATGGAAATTTTTATTGCGTAATTTATGAGTAGTAAGCAAAAGGCCTAGAAAGCAAAGGTGCTTTTTAGCTTATATTATACTGTAGGCATGTCCAGTGACTGATTTGGACAATTTTAATAACAGATTACGTGCAAGAGATTTCAAAGTTTTTGTGCAAATTTTAATCCAGAAAGCTTCATTTTTGCGAAAGGGAAAATGATTACCAAAGACATTGCACAGATAAGTAAATGGAGAGTTGAGCAAACGAATGGACGGACAGACGGATATTCTTAGATGGATTAAATGGAATTTGATACCGATTAAAATTGTATAAATTTTATGGGGCTTCTGTGGCTTCTTTCTTAAAGTGCTTTATTAAATCGAACAGGTGAACAGATCGGTGCTTTCAATTTTTGTACTGATACTAGAGAATAGCTAGCTCAATAAATATTCTATCTGATACGATTTATGAGTAATAAACAAGATACTCAACTTGTTTTTCTTAAAAGCAGGGATCTTCTCAATTTATGTTGTACTATGAACGTGCCTCTTGTAATCATGATTTGTCTAAATTTTCAGTACCAATCAGCGTGTAATGTTTCTGGCAAATTTGAAGCCGATATCTTCATTTTTATGGCCAGGAGACAATACATAGACGGACAGACGGATAGACGGACATGCTTAAATCGATTTCAAATTTGATGTTGAACAAATACTTTATTAGAGTCACTAAAGCTTTCTTCTGGGATATTTGCGAACAATTTGATAAAATTAATAAATCCCCATTCTACATAGTGGTGGGTATAAAAAGGGATCTTTTAGAAGAAAAAAAAGAGACGTAAAATCAACTAACTTTTGAATAACAATTTTAAGTAAATACTTCAAAATTATTGAAAGTGATTTATTTTTTGATTGCTTTTCTATATGTATAGTAATAATAAATCAAAGTTTATGAAATTTTTACTTCCAGTTAATTGAAAGATAATAAAAAAAAAAAACATCATCCATCTTCGTTTATTTGAAATGCTATCAGAGTTTGATTTTTGTAAATTATTACTGCGAGTGTATTATTCACTTCTGTGTATTTTGTATGTGTGACACACACTTTGCGCGTGTGTATATGTATTCATGCATGTATGTATGGATGGATGGATGTATGTAAGTATGTACGTATGGATGTGTGTATGGGCGTGTGCATTTACTTACATTGTAAGACATGACAGGTAATATTTTCTAAATATCTTGAATATCCATACATAAGAAAAAACTTGTACATGCTTTTGACTTCTAGCGTAATCGTGGAAACTCTTAAGAGTGAGTTATAGCTAGAAAATATTGCAAACAAAAAAGTCGATGTTGTTTCCATCAAAGATATATTATGAAATCTATGCGTACTCTTTTTGCCGTAGAATGCTTTAAACATTTTCCTTGATAGTAATACTCATCGAATTGTGTGATTTACATGAGACTTACTTGTCTTCTAAAAGGAGAACAAAAAATCGATTTTTGGTGGATTTTGTTTTGTCTTTTTTTTTTTCTATTTTTGAAATGACAACATCGCAAAGCCATCAAAACATATGAGACAAAAAATTCTACATTAATCAATCATCTCGAATGTGGAGAAAACATTAGATACAAATATCTTTACAAGTGTTACCATAACATTGATTGGAGAGATCTGTCAATTACGTTTATCTCTATTGGCTAGAAGAATTTGTGGTCAATCGGGATTTACTTATAAAAAATTAAAAGTCTTTCATAAAACTTTCGATTTATATATTAAAATTATTACGCTGAAAATCGGAAGAAATACGACAAAAATTGCAAAAACAAACACAACTCTTCTCTAATATGAATAGTTAAAAGTAGGCGATGGTTATGGGAAGTCTGCGAAAAAAAATTTTCAAAACAAAAGAAATGAGGTAACTGCTGTTAGTGGCCTGAAAATTCTACGTTCAATGTTTTCCCCAAGTATAGATTGGGAAGAGGAAATAAAATCAAAAGCTACACTTGCGGATTCTATCTTCACATCGAAATTATATTAACGTTTCCAATACAATAGCTTTTTATCATTTTTCCACTTGAAAAAGCCATTTATTGAGTAAAATTGATACAATATATATTAATTAAAATAATATTTTCTATCATTTTCTACATCTTTTTCTCATCCTTTTTGGAAAGTGGCGATTCCGCGTCCGAAGAACTCACGATCTTTTGAAGTTATCCGTGAATCGACTCTTTTTTTTTTTCTAACCAGGTGCTAATCAGAAGGCGATATATCTGATGAGTTCACTGGATATGGCAGCACTGCCCATTCGAGCTGCAACAATGTGTCCTTGACTGATGTGGCCGAAATAATATTTTCAGTCAATTCGTTTGTGGTAGCCATATTCCACCGGTTGCGGCTTTTCTAATCGCATATAAACGTCTATTGGAACAGTTAATTCATCAATCTCTAAGCTGTGCGGAGGCTTTTTGAGAGTTTGAGCTGAGTTTTCATTCAATAGGTCATACAGTTCATAGTCTTCGAATTTTTTTGGTTTTTCAGCCCGTTCTTTGTCGTTGACATCAAATTCATCGCTTTTAAACCGCTAAAACTAAAACCCACAATTGGGATATGATTGAGCAGAGTCACCAGAAGCTTCTAACAGATTTTTTCCAATCATGAATGTTGAAAATGAATGTAGAAAATGAATGTAGAAAATGCAATATTGAGCTTTCCATGATTAACGATTGTATACACTGAATAATTCAATAAAAATAAATGAAAAATTGTTGTTTTGGGTAGAAGAAGATTACATGATCGTATTTAAACCTTATTCACACTGATGTTTCCCATTATTTTATGACTTTTACCAGCTGATAAGAACTTTTCCAAGCACCTAATATATTCTTCTTTTGATTGGCACTTGTTTCAAATGATGAAATGACAGCCTGTCTGAAAAGTACTTTCGTTGTGATGGTATTTCAATAGGGTACATTTCTTAGGTAGAGTCTCAAAAACCCTAACAATCTTTCGGCATAAAATTTGCTAGGGTACCAGGGAATCAGTTAGAAAGAGGCGATTAACTTATGGATAATATTTTGAATAAAACTTTTGTGCTAGTTTTTTTTTTTTTTCAACTAAAAGAGAATTATTATCAATTTTATTATAATTTCTCTCAAAATTTGAAATTATTTCCAGCATGAAAAGGTTTGCTTGAATCACTTCTAATCTAATCCCAAAACATGTGCAATTAACAATTTTGATGAATTTGAGAACTTTGATAAAAACACATATACACGTATACACGTATACATGCATTCGTACTCTAGAGAAAAGGCAACAATACACTAATATGTATTTGTAGAATGACAGAAGTATAAACGCACAAAGATACATCACAAAGTGTAGTCAAAATTATATAAAATTCCCTGAAGAAATGCAAAATAGGAAAGGAAAGCAGAAAAATCACATGCAACATAATGTAGGACGCAAGTTAGAGCTTTTAAGTCAATGTATCTGTGTCAATTTTTGACAGGCAAAATGCGACGCATAGACTGAATCTTGATGCACAGTGAAATCTTGTTTAAGTGATCGTTAAATTCTTCTAATTTTTCTAAACTTTTTAATAATTTTTTTTTTTTTTTTTCTATCAGGACGAAACTAATGACGTAAGAAAAAGTGAACAGAATATTCTTAGGAAATTAATTCATGGAAGAAAAAATAAATATAAAGCAATATAAATATTGTTTCGAACTGAATTTATAAATTTTTATTATTGCTTATTATACTGGACTGATGATGAAATTTATTGAAATTTAAAAATATTTACCTAAAATTATTAATTAGCAGATGTATCTTGAGCAACATTACAGAGATTATCAGATAGTCTACTGGATTAGTTTAGATTATTAAGCCAGCTTAGCCGAGTTTAGGTCAATATGGCCACAGCTCTAGAGAATGCTCGATTGGATAATACGAACCAATCGAGCAAATATCTCCCACGCTACAGCCTTCATGAAGGGATATCGTTTGAGTATTGGAGTTATATTTATAAAAAACATTATAGAGACGCCACAAACTTTTTTTTTATGATCTGCATGATCAACATTATGTCATAACAAAATTGATATTCGAAAGCTTTATTATTTATGACTATTGCTCTAGAATCCCAAATTACAATATAAAAAGTTTTAAAAACTATGACAAGAAATTGTTTTTTGTTACGATTAATGAACGGCCAAAAAGTCGGAATATGATCGTACAATTACTTTAGTTTATAGAATTTCGTACTCTCCAGTTACAATCCTGGCAGTCATCACTTTGTATTGAATATATTTTCTAGATTAGTTTTGAATTTTTATTAAAATCCCGTAAAAATAATTCAATTTTCTAAACTAAGCGAGACTAAATATTTTCAATAGACATCCATAGTTATTGAACGTAGGGATTTATTCTGTTTCCCAAACATTTCATATTGCGTTTTGGTGTGCTTTGTAGTCTGGTACACTAATGTCTAGAAGATGAACTACTTGAAAAGAATCTCAGGTACAGATGTATAAATGTATTTACCAATCATAGTCGATTTGATTGCGTTAAAAGCTGTAAGTACTAGAAAGCGAGAGAAGTAAAACTGAAAATATTATTCACAAAAGTAAAGAGCGAAAGGACGAGACTACTTAGCTTCGTGTAAATATCTCTTCATATCATTTGGGAACACGTTGTCTAAGTGATTCCTTACGAATATCCATTTAAATGTTTTTTAAGTTCAATGTTCAGAAAAGAAACAAATGTTGTTGTGGTTTTTTTTTTTGGGAAACTTTTGCCAACAAAGTACGGTTATCACATTTGAAAAGAGCTTGTGCCAAAATTGTGCCAAAAGTTTATATCTCTTGATGCACGTGGATATATTCAAAGAATTTTACATTGTACAGTTATAGCGAACATTAAGTAAATATTTGTGATTTTTTCTTTTTTTTTTATTGAATAACATTTTTTTATGAGAAAAAATATAAAAAATATTATTCAATCAAAAATTATTTATGAAAATTCTAGATTTGGAAAATAATGTTAAAAGTCTATAAAAGATTTTATTTAATAAAATATTATTTACGAAAATTTCAAATTTAAAAAATAATATTTTTTTTTATTTTATATTATTATATATTATTTAATATTTTTTTTATTTTTATTTTTATTTTGTTATAAAAAATTTTATTCAATTAAAAATTATTTATGAAAATTTTAAATTTGGAAAATAATATTAAAAATTTATAAAAGATTTTATTTAATAAAAATTTTTTAAAAAAAATTTTAAGTTTGAAAAATAATATTTTTTTTTGTTGAATAAAATTTTTTATAATAAAAAAAAAAAAAGATTCAATAAAAAATTATTTATGAAAATTTCAAATTTGAAAAATAATATAAAAAAATTGTTTTTAAGAATCCCTCTAATCCGTTGCAAAATTTGTCAAAAAGTTCAGGTATAGAATAATAGATTTTATTATAACAAAAAAAAAAAAAAAAATCATAATAATAGAGGAAAAAGCTGTACATATCACGATTCTCATCGTTATTACTTACATATTATGTGTATATATTATATTACATGGTACCGTTATATTGTCAATGGGGGAACATGAGATGCCCATCCAAAGCGTGTATAAACATTTATATGTACATACACACATTGGTCCCAAACCCACTCCCGTTTACCCCTTCTCTTCCGCCGTAAGCAAACACTGCCTTATTTTGGATCCTCTGAAAAATTTTATTTTTGTGTTTTTTTATTTGTGTGTGCCTTAGCTGCTGCCTGCTTTAGTTGTATGTTCTTAATGTTCTCTTCTTTTTTTTTTTTTTTTTTTTTTTTTTTTTGTGTGTGTACGGAATACACAAACTTGTGAAGCACACAATAGTTATGAGGTTTATGTAAGTATTGTGGTATTTTCAGTTGGGTTGTGTCTGTTGATTGTGTACGTATATGCGCCTGGCCTTTTTTTTTTTTGTGGAACAATGTCCTTTAGATGAGAGCAAGCGAACTATAACAATGAGAT
>KK351018.1:3828008-3870508 GCA_000671755.1 Glossina brevipalpis
AGAAATAGACATACCGCGTGGGCTGTGTACACCAGTTAACCTATTACTAAAGTTCCGAAGGTCACAGAAATAGACATACCGCGTGGGCTGTGTACACCAGTTAACCTATTACTAAAGTTCCGAAGGTCACAGAAATAGAGGTAGTGCCTAGCCTACCAATCATGCTATTGTTAAATTTCCTGAGATTACAGAATTCAAGCTGTAATCTCCTATCGATAAATTATAGTAACTAAAATATTTATTCTATCCCTCTATATCTTTATTTATCTATTCATCTAAATATTGGAGAAAATTTCATATTTTCACTTCTCTAACTATTCTTTCATTTATCTTCATTCTTTGAGATTTTCAACAAGTGAAAGTTGGACTCTTTCTGTTCCTCTCTTTATCCCTGCTATTATCGGACTATCTGTCTACATAAGCAGCAATAGAACTATGAAGGCGTAAAAATAAAGATAATATATCTCGCGATATACAACCAATGTAGTTCATTTAACATGGCGTTGGTCTAAATTACTTCGTGCCTTCAATCATATATTGTAAATATGTTATCATATATCAAGTAAATAAATAAATAAATAAATAAATAAATAAATAAATAACTTAACCTAAAAAAGGAAATAGAAAATTTCGAGTGTATTCAAAAATATTTAACGCATTGCATAGCCATGCTTAACCCAAACAAAAAATACATCATAGGTAAACATGTGTACTATTTGCGCATCTATAAAATATCGATCGAAGATTTGATTAAAGAAAAAGGCAAAATAATAGTATCAGTTTAATGAATTTAGTCTCGAAACGACACCAGTGATGGTGCTGATAAAAAAGAAAACTTCTTGTAATGAATACAACATTATTCTTTACTTTTCATTCAACTCTAAGGAATACAAAGGTGTGTAATTTTCGTAAGCAATTTCGGTTGTTAATTCGTGAGATTCATCTTCAAAACTAGATAGTTGATGTCAATCTATCGTAGGGATAGTTCCGCGTAACATTGTAAAATCCGTTCATTTCGAAAGTAGTCCGGCTTAAGAACGCTTAGTTAATTGTAATTGAAAGGAAATTTTTCAAAGATTCTTGACCGATTGAGTTTAAAATTTGCATTTAAATTTCTATTTATAAAATAATTCTATTTTAGGCCGACAAGTTGAGTTGTGTTAGAGCTTATCTCGCATTAGCTCATGCAGTTATTTCTTACGCCTAAATATATAATAATAATAATATAATAACAATAATAAAATTAATAATAAATATAATAATTGTAATATAATAATAATAATAATAATAAAAAAACTAATAATAATAATAAAAATAATAATAAAAATAATAAAAAAAATAATAAAAATAATAATAATAATAATATAAATAATAATAAAAAAAAAATAATAAAAATAATAATAATAATAGCAATATATATAATAAAAATACTAATAATAATAATATAAATAATAATAAAAAAAATGAAAAAAAATATAATAAAAATAATAATAATAATAGCAATAATAATAATAAAAATAGTAAGAATAATAATATAAATAATAATAATAATAACAATAAAAAAATAATAAAAATAATAATAAAAATATTAATAATATTATAGTAATAATAATAATATTCTATGGAACTTGTTATCTTTTTTTTTTTCGAAAGCAATACAAGAGATCTCACAAAGTATATGGAACGCAAGCGATTAGTGACCGACTAAATCTTGACCTAAAGCGTATACTTCTTTTGCATAAAATACACTCTAGGATTCTTTGGCATTTGCTGTATGTCGGTCGTCTTTTCTTGTATTCTTTTTATTCTTTCTTTGGCTATTGTTTGTAAAGTATGTCGTTGTTGGTTATGCTCGTACATGTATGTACATGATGTTTATGTATCAATGACCTTAATAGAGAAGAATTATATGCGAGCTTAATATGCGAGCTTTCATATGTTAATACATATTTAATATTCTATACAATTCTGCTTTTATGTGCTCTGGCTTTAGATGAAAAGTTAAATTTTGTAAAAAAGAAATAAAATAAATAAATGTCCTTTTCTTTTTTGTTTTTTATAAGACATTTTCAAATTTTTCGTTTAGAATTTCATAGCGTTTTTCCTTTTTGGAATTCTTGTAATTTAAAAGGTTTTTTTAAGTTAAAACATGAAATCATCATTCATTGAAAGTGTTATGCTGATTTAAAAGATTTTCGTGTGTTAGCGCGTTTCACTCAATTAGAGACTGATCTTAAAAATTTCAATGTTAGATGTATATAAAGGAAAGATTTGTAAACACATTACTAACTAACTAATGGATAGGCTAAGGCTGAGGTATAAGCTGAAAATCAATTTTACCTGCAATGTCGAAATGTACGTTGATGATGCTTTCATAAGAGAGAAAAAGAATTTAAAGAAGAAACGTGCAATGAAAGGTGAACAGTGTGACTTAATTATGAAACCTTAGGAAAGCTATAAAAATTGAATGGAACGGAATTAAAGCAAAAGGGGGTTAACGAAACAAAAATCTCTCATGTTCCTTAAATTTGAATTGAATTTTAAGACTAGAGCTTAAACTAGATCCCCAAAAAAAAAAAGAAACAAAAAACAATAGTATGTTTAGAGAGTGTTACGCAATGGATTGAGGGTTAAAATCGAAATTTTTTCAAATTCAATGTGTCTGTCACACATAAATTGATTTCCATTCGATTTAATATTTAATTTCTCAACTCAATTCAAACTGTAAAAACTTATAAAATAAGTCTTGTGAATGTGGATATTTGTACCGCACACCTTACTCTTATGCAACAAAATCGAGAAGAAGTTAAAGTAGAGACACCTTTTACTAAATCGTTTCGGAATTGATACGATTTAAGTATGTTCGTCTACATTTTTGTTTGTCCCTTTGAATATTGAATTATTTTCATTTAACGGCCAGCGTAGTTTAGCATACTAAACGAGTGTAACAAATTTCGATCGAATGGCACCATTTGAACGCCAACCCGTTCCTTTGTGCAAAAAAAAAAAAAAAAAAAAAAAACAAGACATAATTTTCAAAATTGTAATGTTTTAAAAAAATGTTGTTTCAAGTTTATGTAATAAAACTTTATTGCTTTCGACGAAAGAATGCAAATTTAAAATAAAATAAATTTTTCAAATAAACTTTCACATTAGAATTCTTTACGCTATATATTCTACGAAGTAAGTTATCAATATATTGCAAACGTATTCAAACGATTTCTTTGCGATGCAAGAGAAGTCAAGCCAAGTAGGAAGACCCTCAGAAAGTTATGTTTTGAGAAGGAAACCTTTAAACTGAGCATACTTCATAATGGAAACGTTAACAATTTCTATCCAACCTTCTGAAACCAAACAAAAACTCTATGAATGAAATTTGTAAAATCCCTTCGTATTCATTGAAATCCCCGCTACTGCTGATAAATGCGTGCTCGCGTGCTATTTTACATAAAAAAGTGAATAAATTTTATAAAAATATGATGTAAAATAAAATTGGAAAAGTTTTGCGTTGCTTTAGAATTAGTAAAAGACTGCGCATTGGTTTACTATATAGAATTCAATGGAAGGAAAGAAGGAAAGAATGAAGCACAGACTAAAACAGTATTAGTCTATCAGATAAATCTCATTGTAAAATTATTACATAAGAAGGCGTTATTTTCTTCGTGTCCCATCTGTAAAGTTGGATTCTTTGTTTGAATATTATAAAAACATAAGAAAGAATATATTCAGTCAGTCTACAAACACATCTAAGTCTGTTTCTTAATCGTAACAACTCTTTTAGAAAACTACTATCGGCCTCAAGTATTCCTTACTTCTTTTATACCCTACACTTTGACAAAGTTTGTACTGATGTATGCACAAAAGAAAACCCTACCTTTCTCATGCCGATGCAAAAAATCATTCTGAATCGTTTTAAGCTCGCCTTCGCATCTGTCTTTTTGGTGTCTGTCCACGTAATTCTGTTTTCAATGTATAGGCTACAATTTTTGAGATATTTTGACGAAATTAGGTGTACCGGCATATTTTGCCTTAGGAACAAATGCTTGTGGAAATGGACTTGATCGATTACGACTACTCCGCATAAAACACTCCATATGAGAAAAGTCTTTACAAAAAAAAAAAAAAAAAATTTAATTTCGAATATCCGTAGATAAAAATTGTTCAAAATTTGTATTTTGACATTTAAAAATGTGGATCATATCGAAAAATGTTTTGAACCAGCTCACATATAACTGTTCCTATGAAAAGTAAGCCTTTATATGACGAAAAAAAGGTTTAATTTTTAATATTTCAAATGAGTCTTTAATCATAATTTCACATAAAAATTAACTGCATTGGATTTTATACATCTTCGTCTATTTTTTGGACTCCGTTCTATATAAGGCTTCTTATAAGCAATAAAGATTTATATGGCAAAAAGGTTTAAATTTTTAACATTTCAACTGAGTTAATTAATAATAATTTCACATAAAAATTAACTGCATTGGATTTTATACATCTTCGTCTATTTTTTGGACTCCGTTCTATATAAGGCTTCTTATAAGAAGTAAGGATTTATATGGCAAAAGGCTTTATTTTTAATAATTACTGTTGAAAATTTTAAGTCTCAGATTTTAGCCACTTAGAACTATTGTTTGGCGTCCAACATTTATATGGCTAAATAGTGTAATTTTAAAGTATTTTACGACAAAAATAGTTCAAGAATAAGAAGATCTTAGCTGAATTTGAATAACGTCCCTCTTCTCTAGAAGGAGGAAATGCACGCACAAGTAAGTGAAGGCTTTGCATTTGCAATAGGGTGCAGGGTACTCAACAGTCGACCTTGCCCTACTAGAATGCTTTCACTTATTTTTTTTTTTTTTAACTTAACACTTAATTATTATCTGTTAAATGTAATTTTCTCGAAAAAAAATTTTTTTTAGGTTCCAAAGTCGATTGCTCTCGAATGCTTCTAATTATTATCTCTAAAGCAGGTCATTGTCTAGTAATCTATTTACACCTTTAAGTATGAAAGTGTTAAGTTGTGAAATGTTCACGAATCTTATTATTTGATCTTAAAACAAAAATTTTCTATTTGTAAATAATTTGCGCTCGTTACATTCATTGCACAATTTGTCATTTTGTTTGAATAGCTGTATATTCTGCGTTTAATACAATACAATGCAGAGAACGACAAACATTAAGTGGATTGTCCGTCAAAATGTCAAAAATATTTTGAAAATATATATATATATATAAAATTAAAAAGACACTTAAGGTTATTACAAAAAACTATGAGGGTCATTGAGAAAGAAAACAAAACAAAGAATAAAATAAATTGAATCTGATATACATAGATCTTGAAAACAATTGTGTGTGGTAGCGAAAAGGAATAAAAGTAAAAGGAAATAAAAAAGAAAAAATTAATGCAAGAGACTGCTTACTCATAATTATTATTAAAATTTAAATACTAATAGTTTTCAAGAAATACTATCAATTACTTACTTACTCCAATAAGAAGAAGAAACTATCTACACTTAGAGACGGTCTGCTGGCGGATTGATGTTGATCAAAAAAAGGAAAGACAGAAAGTTTTACTTAAGAAACGACATTGTTTTGAGTCAATTAATTTTTTTGAATTTGTCTGATTTGTTTACGCCGGCAATTGATGGCATTTTTGTTCTTCCAATCTGAAGATTTTTTTTTATGTAAATTTTGCGAATTTTTCAAAATTTTTTCGCCCGATTTAATTATTTTCATTAAATTATTTTCATTAAATTATTTTCATTAAATTATTTTCATTAATTTGGGTTGGATCAAAAGTAATAAAATCTTTCCTTTGCAACTACTCTTACTTTTTTAAAGCCATTTAATCTACTGGCATTTTAAGCGGTTTCTGATTCTTCCAGAGGCAATTCGCTGGTTCTTCGCTACACTATCTCGTTTTCAGTTAGGCGAACTAGTTCTGTCTTGACCAGTTACAGGCAACGTAGTATGTTCTTCGAAGAACTATTACGGCAGATAATCACCTTAACTTACATTAGGACGTAGTAATAATTTTTTTGTCCATTTTAATATCCATTCATGGAGAGGATATAGCAGTCAATACGTAAAGTGTGTAAGTGAATTAAGGGACTCCTTTTGAACTGACCGGTGAGCACTACTAGAAATAAAATGAATTTTGGTTCGAATTAAGATATTTGTTTTTGTATGACCTACTGTGGAGGGACGTGTGTTTATTAATACGCTTAAGAGTCGTTGTCCTTAATATAGAGAATAAAAAATAAAAAATAAAGAAATGGTTCTGAACCCGGAATTGTAATTTGAACCGCAACTAGAAAACTTGTATTAATCTAGAATTGTAGTTCAAGAGCTTTCTTTTGTAGGGACATACATCGACTTCATTAACCCTGAGCTAGATCTAGAACATTTCTTTCGAAAGAAGATAGATGCGTTCCTTACAAAATTATGGAACCAATAAGCGTGGAGAAACTAATCAAATTTTTCGATTTATATAAATAAAGAAATAATTAAAACTTTACCTTGGAAATGTGGAACGAATCTATCTATGTTTATACAAAGCATTTTAATCTCTTTATTTCGAAAACATTACTTAAATATAAGTCTTTTTAATCTTAATAGAAAATAAAGAAAGAAAAGTACAGTTTACAGACGTTAAGGCAAATTACTCTGAAACGAATTATTGTTTATATCTGCAGTCGTTCGCTTCGAGTTAACAGTTGCTTCAGTATCAGGAGATTTGTTGATAATTAATTGAAATATATAATAAAAAATTAAATATAAAATAAAAAAAAAATAAAATAAAATGAAGCTTTAAATCTGTAGTCGCATATCGCCTTTGAAAAGTCCATGTCTTTTATGCTTCGTATTCAGTTTAACAACTGCCCGCATAGCAAATGTTGTTCATAACAACTCAATCCTGGCCTTTTATATAAATAAAGAAAATATAGAGAAAAACAAATACAAACATTATAGTCGGTAAAGCCAACAATTAATTACCCTATATTGCTTCATCTAATATACTTCACTTCTTCGTTTATTTTCGTTTCGTTGAGCTATGCTTTTCATGGGAACTCTTACGTTAAAACGAGCTTAAAATGTGAACCTGGGTGGTTCATATTTTTAATTTTTATGTCAACTTATCATTATAAATCAATTTTTATTATAAAATATTAAAAATTGGATCTTCTTGTCAAATTATAGCTTGTTTTTCATAGGAACTGGAAAGGGTAAAAAGTTCGCCTAATCAATTCGGATTTTTCACAATAATTTAGTACACCGAAATACTCTATTAGCGGTTTCTATTTAGAAATCTTGAAACTTGCAAATTTTTTCTTACAATACATTATTTTGTGAAAATGGGTTGATAGGGTTATAATAAAAGAAGTGGTTGTAAAATTTGTTTATCAATGCAGAATATTTCTTCTTATAATTATTATAATAATTTTTCAGAAATAGTGGCCTGCTGATTTAACAGATAGTACATGGATCAAAGATAGACAAGCAGGTGGATAAATAGAATTAAATCGATTAAGGGATCGATAATTTTGAATCGATCAGTTTAATAAAAGACGGGGTCCATCTTACTCTCTACTGAGATTTAGATATATTTTGTGCACACTTAACATACCTCAAATAATTTGGGTTCTTCGTAATAAGTGTTCAAATCTGGTCACTACCAACTAATATTTTAAAAATTTCTAATTTCTACAGGTGTAAAAGTTTCACTTCAATTCGTGTATAGACCACGCACCCTTTTCTTTTTTTTTTTTCTTTTTTTTTTTTGCTTAATTTTAATAGAAGCATGTTTTTCCGTATACTTAAAATTTGCATGAATTATTCATATAAAGAAGCAAAAAAATTTTTAACTTTAATTACACAGTTTTTTTATACTTGAGGGTTTTTATTTTTGCATGCAAGTCAATGAACGAACGGTGCCACTTAAATCAAAATATTTCTCTATCAAAACTCACAATTGAAAGCTTTTCATTTAGGCAACTGAGGAGGGCCATAATAAACCTTTTATTACAAGTTTTTATCTGCTTGCAGATTCTACCTGTTTTCGACCAACTTTTTAACAACTTTTTATTTTAGCTTTTTATTTGTTGATTGGTTTCATGAATGAAAGTATATTCATTTTACCGCTGCATTTGTAACACACTGAGAAATATGTTGCATGAACATTTCTCTTATGATTTTTAGTAGATGTTCAAGTATATTTTGAAATTTTCTTATAGTTTCTAAAAAAAGGAATTTTAAATACGACTTAGGGGATAAAAATCAAAGGAAATGGCTGCTAGATTAAAAAAGCTAACAACATTTTTAATTCAATTTTTCTTAGTGAGAGGGTGCCCAAGATTTAACTCAAAGGAAATATATTTTTTTTTTTTTTTGTAATTTTAAATTTTTTACATTTTTCATGAGTTGCTATCAATTCAATTAAAAGCTTATACTTACATATCCCATGGGCATGATGCGTGTATACTTTCAGGCAGTAGTAGAAAGCGAATGTTTTATGTATGTATATACACGGATATGTATGGGAAGTCAAAACAAAAATTAATTGAGATTTATTCCCATAATTTTGCTTTCAAAAGCAGATTCGTTTGTATATTTGGTTTTTCACTCTTATAAAATAATAAAAAAAAAATTAAATTTTCTTCCATTTTTCTTTTTGTTGCTTCACAAACAGAATCCGAAAATAGAATTCGAAAAGTTACAGAGGCTTTCGAGTTTTTACTTCAATTTTTACGAACGTGAGCGTGCTAAAAACGGACGAAAAAGTATCAGTCAGTCATTATTCGATCAATGCAGACCTATTTTCTGATCAAGATTTCATATACTTTTTTGGAAATGAAATATTGTGAAATATTACATTTTTGGTAAAATGAAATACTGTGCAAGCCAGAGGGGAAACTGAGTTGTTGCACTCTCTTAGAACGAAAAATGTATTACTGCGCTATGAAGAAAGAAAAATGGAATAATGTAACAGCCAATAGGAAAAATGGAATAATGTATCAGTTAGAAGGAAAAAGGGAATACTGTACCAGACAGGAAGAAAAGTGGAATAATGTGCCGGTCAGAAGGAAAAATGGAATAATATAACAGCCAATAGGAAAAATGGAATAATGTACCAGTTAGAAGGAAAAAGGGAATACTGTACCAGACAGGAAGAAAAGTGGAATAATGTGCCGGTCAGAAGGAAAAATGGAATAATGTAACAGCCAATAGGAAAAATGGAATAATATATCAGTTAGAAGGATAAGACGAATACTGTACCAGACAGGAAGAAAAGCGGAATAATGTGCCGGTCAGAAGGAAAGATGGAATACTGTGCTGTACTGCAGACAGAAAAATGGAACACAGTCAGAAAGAAAAACGGAATACTGTACCAACTAGGACAAAAAAGTGGAATAATGTATCAGCGAGAAAGAAAATCGGAATAGAGCTAGAAGGAAAAATGGAACAATGTACTAGTCAGAACGAAAACTGAAACATTGTATTAGTTAGAAATAAAAATTGAATACCACACTAGTCAGAAGAAAAAGTACTATTCTATGCCAATCCGAAAGAAAAATTGTGGTGGAAATAAGAAAATATTTTTCTAAATATTATCGTATCTTTAGAGAAAACCTGTACGTAATGAAGGGCAGCGCTATTATTATTGAAAATTTGAGTAATAATTTATCACAAATAATTTTGGAGAATTACGAAAATTGCGATTTACGTTCACATATTTGAGGTTAAGGTAAGAAACATGTTTCATATTTATAGAAGTAATATACATAGAAACGAAAAAAGCATTTTAAAATGTTATTTGAAGGACTTTAAAAAAGGCTATCATTAAGAAAGTTGCAATCAAAAAAATTATTTAAACTTTTGTATTCAATTTTAAATAATTTTTCAAATCATTTAATTTAATTCATTATCATTATCACATAATTTTACATAATTTATGTATTAATTTGTGATTGAATATCTCATTTTACTGTTACATACTAAATAGTATAAAAAAATCATTCATCTCTTGACTTCTTCTTTACTTTTTAAGTAAACTATACGAATACTTACATCATGGAAAAGAACAACGTCTTAACAAGTTAAAAAGTGTCATTAACTATCTTTCAATCTTTTCCTAATTAATGCTTCGGGTTATAACACATAATTTAATAAGTTCTGAAATTTTCTCCTCTTTCTTTAGGCTTACTGGTAATCAACAATTGCTAAATTATTTAAGTTAAATGTATGAAGGTATAATGAAAAATCCAGAGTCAGAGAAAGAAGACTTTAAAAAGAAATTGAAACAATTTATGCAGTTGGATGAAAACATTGTTTCTTAGTGTTACAGTTCATTGATGTGATGACATTACATAAGAAATGATAAAAAAGCAACATCTCATATTATATTTACGTATAAATAAGTGAGAAGGATTATGAATAAATTATATGGAACTTTAATATTTTAAAAGATTTAGTTTCTTTTAAGAATTTTCGAAAAAGTTTTTAAAAAAACAACATATGTATGTAAATTGAAAAGTGAATAATTAATCTTTCATGTATGCTCTTGATGTACATATGTGTTCCGAAATAATTTAATCCTTTCATCTAAGCACAAGTGCCTACATCTACTATTTCTAATTTTGAAGATAACAATAAAGCAATAAGTTGCATTTTCAAGTCATAAACAGGATTGTACTAAATTTAATTGAAAACCGGCAATTATGGAAACTTATTTATGAATATCGCATACAATTATTTGAATCAATTAAAAACTTTAAAATCAATGGTTACAGCGTATAAAATTCTTTAGTTCCATTTAAGACTGTCTCATAGGTTTGGCAACCACAATATATATGAGTTTAGTTTAACGGCAACTATCAAAAAAGTATGAAAGTGTATTAAAATAAAAATTTATGATGTTTAATTCAAATATTTGTGCTATGACATCAAAAGAGGGGATCGTGCCATTTTCGAAATCAAAATATTTAATATTTGCACTGTTAAGCAACTAAAGCTAATCCTTATCATATTTAATGAAAAAACTCGATGAAAATAATAAAAAACAAGAAAGCATGACAGACAACGTAAAGAGAATGCCTGTTGCAGAAGAAAATAACAGTGGCGATGATGAGAAACAAAATGATGATACAAAAAAAAGAGCGTTATCTAAGATACAAATTGAATGGAGCAGATAAAGTAGAAGAGATAGACAGAAAATAAACAAATGACACCTAACTGAATAACGGTATGGATAACAGTGCGTATGATGTGTTAGAAAGTATCAAATACAAAAGTGTAGCAAAAGAGAGAGGATAAAAGAGAGGTAACGATCGTTATCTTCAAATGCGTGATGCAAACAATAATGAAGCAGAAAAAAAAAACACTTGAAAGCGATGCTAAGACAAGAGCGAAAGGAGCATTGGTGATGCTAAGTTAGCTGCAAGAGAGCTCCAATTAATGCAAAGAGAAATTGAGATAATGAAACGTGAACTTGAAATACAGAGAAAGAAATACAAACGATTAAGAGAGAGAATATTTTATTGACAAAACAAAGCAACAAAAATACAAATGAAAAGAGAAGAAACAAACACATTCAAAGGCAATTTTTATTCCGATAACATTTACTCTTAGATTTTGCTAGAAATGTTGACAACTTTGAATAATGATCATTGCATTTAATGAGCATTAAGGTAATTTATAATATTGATGAAAGTTATGCGTGCACTTATTTCAAATAATCTAAAAGACTGAGCATTAAAATTTCAACACCTTCGCTCACATTTAATGGCAGCGTCAGTTAAAGAATTTGTACAATGATACGAAGTTATCGTTTGAAGATCTCACAAATCGTGTCAAATTTAAAAGCCAATTTAAGTCTCGAAAATAGCAATCTGGATACTTTTTTGAAATATATTTTCACAAAAAAAAAAAGAATTTTGTTAACTAATAAGACTATAATTCGTGAGGCGGAATTAATAAAATATCTCACTGATATCGTACGCAAAGATGCAAAGATGTTTTGAAAAACAAAAATATGATGTTAGAAGCTTATCGTATCGTTAGGGTATGGAAAGTCAACGGAATCGTCAAGTAAGCTGATGCTAGAAAGCTAAAGGTCAAGATGTTATAATTGCAATTCGGTTAAGCTAACTCACGCATGCTGTAAACTAATGCAGGATGTTGCTGCTTATTATGTGTGTAGTGAGATAGGTCCTGTGGCTGCAAATATGCATTAAATTTGTGACTTTATATTTTTAATGAAGTAAAATGGAAGATATTTCATGAAAACATATATATTAGTTTGGGGAAGAGGTAATCCATTATTTTCCAATTCGAAATGTTAAATAAAGTCCTGAAGTTCATATAAGATTGGATGGATTTCTTTTTCCCCAAACTAATATATGTATAAGTTTGCAAATATGAAAATTAGTTATAAAAATAAGGCGGAAGTTTTTGATATCTTTACGAAATTTTATGAAAATATTACGAAAACGTACTGATGTATCGGAAATTAAATGCGAAATTTTATTGAAACTGGCTGTCTGAGAAACTATGCCACGTAGGAGAGGAGTAAATTACAGAGTATTTTGGATGGATATGACAAAAATCTTAATTAAATCGGGCAATTCGGAATATGTCTCTCCAATTGCATTAGCGCGTTTATCTACTGATTATAGAAATTTGAATACGATCACATCGAAGGATAACAATCCACTGATCTTTTTAACAGATTGGTCAATAAACCTACATTCTCTTGGCATGTTTTGAAGAGTGCGTTTTATCATGTCAATATTGGAAAAGATTCGATTAAAGAGACTTCTTAAGATATTGAAAAATATTGAAAAATTCTTCCTCTTCTTTGTCTTGAACGTTTTGAGAATCAGTTTTTCAATGATTTGATTCGAGATGAAATAATAGTTATTTACATGGATGATTTGATGATAGTAAATGAAAGCGAGAAGTTTTTGAAAGACTAGTTAGAAATGAATTGGAACTTCGATATGGAAAATACAGATTTACAGAATCAACGATTAGATGTCAATATTATAAAATTGTTTGTTTTGGTCGATTAAAGTTGTAAAATTCTTTATCATTGGCTGGAATTGAGCGACTTTTTCTATTTCGATAGAATAAACTGGGAGAAAAGCGATCTTATTTATGTTGCACTGTCAACGTCTGTTAAATCGATTTGGTCTTTGCGTGCAAGACTTTTTAATGTTCTTACAAAATTTTTGGAATCTGATGTTCTAACACCTGCAGCGAAGAAAATGTTCACGGCAGATATTACACAGACAGACAAGCTTCGATTCATACAGTATTTGATACTGATCAAGAATATATTTTTTCTTATGGGATTTCTGGCAGTTGCCACCATGATGTATATGATGAATATATCTCCCAACCTTCGATAGTCAGTAGAAACATACTTCGCCAACATTCATTGATCACTTAATCTGATGAGATGAAATGTTTTCTACATTTTTTTTTTTGTTTTCGTTATTGGGTGATTTTTAATTTTTCTTTATCTTATAGTTATCTTATAGTTATATATACTTATTTGTATATGTGGATGCGTATGTTTGTGTGTATTCAAGAAAAAAATGTCAGTCATTTTCATTCATAACAATCAATTAAAAGACAAAACAAACTACTTTCAATAGTTGATACAGCGATGTTCTTTTTTTTTTCTATTCAATTACGAGCAATATAAGAAAAAAGATTGAAAATAATTGAAATTTTATTTCTAATGACTTGACTTTGATTGATTTTTCCTAAATTAAGATACATATATATATGTATATATATATAAATATTATGGAAAAAATTCTTATAAAACTTTTTTTAAAGATAACATTGAAATAAAAGAATAATTGAAAGAATAAATTCAAATAAATTGTGTTTTTAACTTTTAATATTCCTTAGCCTTTGGTAACTTAGATCTTAGCATCTTTAAGATATTATTCTTTAAGATATTTAATAGCCAAAGTAACATAAACAAAACTTTTTATTTTCGTATAGAATATCTTCAAAAAATCTAATATCACTTTAATTGCTATAATCGAGTCTTCATTATTTAAATGATAAAATTCACGCACAGACGGACAAATATGATATAGAAAAGCTTCGTAATTCAGACGATTTCAATTTAATCATTTGCCTACAAACCAAGGAATATTTTTTTTTTGATTTTATGATGTTATGATGCAAAAATTCTTCCGGCGATATTAGATTTCGCGATGACAAAAATTATTTCCTATCACCAGCAGCTTTTTCGGGATTTTTGCCATTTATTTTCAAAAAAATATTTTTGCGTGATTTCACAACAATTCAGAATTATTGTCATTATAAGGAAAGTAGAAACTATTCTTTGTAATCCGCCTTATTTTTATATTATAAACGATTTTCGTTAAGGATGGAGAAAATTTTTTTTTTCGGATCCTTCGATTGATTTAGCTAGTTTTTGACTTAATCTAAAGTGAGTGCTAAAAGACACTTGAGACGTGAGTTTCTTTCTCTAGGTGTATATGATCACATAGTTTTCGTTTTTTACGCCAGTAAAGAAAATATGTTCTCTACTATGCCTTCGGTACCTAGTTGTAAAAGCGACACAGCGAGTTCTGCCATATACGATTAAATATGATTAAAATAGATATGATGTGAATCCTTGCATATAAATATGGAAGGAAATACATTTTTCTTTTTCTTTTGAAAAAGTATGGCAAGTGATTAATTAAAACCAAGGGGACTTTGTTTATTAGACTCAGCAGCGAAACCATGAATAGTGAAAATAATTATAGAGATCTTAATTGACCATATATTATATTAGTTGAGTTTAGATTGGTTAAAGGGATCTCTAGCTCGACAGATTTTATTTAATAAAATCAATAAAACTATTTCCTTCCAATTATCACGCTAACTGGACTTAATGGTTAATAATTAGTTGAACTTACGGCTTTTAAAAAATCAGTTCAACCGATAGATCTTAGTTTTTTATGTTTCGAAAGCGTCATAAAATTATCAAGAGATTACGGAAAGCAAATATCAAAAATTATTTTTGCAAGAAAATCTCAATAGAAATGTCATAAAAATGAACAGACAAAATATATATAATTGACGGTAAGGCAACAATACTTCGCCTGACATAAATCTTTCTTTTATAAATAAGTAAATAATTTATGCTTCTTATGCCTCAAAAACATTTAAGAAATTATAATCGTCTACTTAAAAGTATAATTAAAAAAAAAAAAGAATAAGAAATAACAGCAAATAAAAATAAAAAAAAAATACAATTTTTTCCAGACAAATTCTAACACTGTGAATTATACCTTTTCAGACGACCTATTTAATTTTTACACGAGAATTTCTTTTTAAGGGCGAAAAATTGTTTTCTTTCTTTTCTGTCTTGTATTTCTTCTTACAAAAAAAAAAAAAAAAAGGAAAGAATTAAAAAAAAAACGGCTTTTATGAAAATCTTCATTGCAATCCCCATTAGATTGCTTAAGCATCAAACGACAAACGAGAAACACAAATGCATTCAACACTAATTGAAATTTAACGCTCAACTGGAGAAGCACACCTTTACAACGAAACCATGATATAAAATTGCAGGAAGTTTTCAAAAAAAAAAAAAAAAAAAAAAAAAAACATTATCCTGACAATGATGATAATGCCTCCTATTAAAATACTTAAATATTTATGTTTTTTGATATCTGTGCTATAAATTTATATACGTAGTGTGCACAATTTGATATATGTCGGCTTTATCGGGTTTTATTTACGGACCAATGAAATGACATGAAATCACATGTCGGATAAAACGGACATTTATCAAAGTGTTAAGTATAAATTTTTATTTTCCTTATATATATATATATATACATTTATACATGTATGTGTTTATGTCCTTAAATTGTAACTAAGCTAACGTAGTTTTCGCGAGGGAAAAATCTTAATAAAAAAAAAAAAAAAAGAAAATTGCGCCCTTACTTACGTTGGCTTTAACCTCATTTTGATTACTGGCATTATTCGAAGTTGGTGACTTATCCATTTCAATTTTAATTTCTGTTTTTCGTAAATTTTCCAATATTTAAAAGAAATTTTTTTTTTTTTTTTTAGTTTTTATGATTTTTGAAATAATTTCTTTTTTTTTTTTTTGTAGGTTAGCCTTTTTTTTCAAAAACACTTTAGAAAAACTTTTCTATAGGCTTAATTTTTAAAAAAAAAAACTTATTTTTTTGGACTCGTTGTAATGATAGCGCGTTGAAGACCACCAAGTAACTGTTACTGTTTAGTAGGACAACTACCTTAAACGGGCAATGTCTTCTTTAAAAATTTTAGTTATATGTTGTAGCTGTACAAACCGAGAGTAACGATAAATTGCAACATATACTAAATGCGAATTTGTGTCACAAAGTAAATAGAAAAAGAGCGAGAGCGCAAAGACCAAACTTATAAATATATAAACACTTAAAAATGAAAACATTTGCTATAGCTGTTCTTGTTGTTGTTGTTGTTGTTGTTGTTGATGGTAGTGCTGTTCTTGTCGTAGGTTCATTTAGCTCTTTTCTCTTTTTGTTCCGTTTTACTAAAAGTAAAAGCTTTCAAGTTTAAGAATTATTGTCAGAGTTGCCGCCTTCCAATATTTGTTTTTTCCGGTTAATTCCGGTAGTTCCGTCGTTCGTCAAGACTTTTCTCCCAACTTGTTCCATCTACTTGACAAAAATTGAGACTTCCGTTCCGAAAGGCTTTCGGGATTATTTCATCTGTCGTATGTTATTTTTGTTTGTTATATTACTCTCTATGAAGTTCAAACGTATTTCCAACCTATGCATGATAAATGCGCTGAAAGATTCACTTATTAATTAATTTCAATAAAGTTCAAATCTACAATTAATAAACGCGCGCGTTGGAAGACGATACTGAACGTATCGAGTTCGGTGATTAAGCTGGGAAACACATATAATATCTCGATGAAATTCTAATGCTCTTCACATCAATCCGATCGTCTCTTTTTATCCAATTTTTGTTTTATAATACAATAATTGTTGACTGTCGTTATCAGTTCATTTCCGGAGCTATAGTAGTTCAAAGCGGAGATCTAAGTTCCGCAGAGACTTCGTAGATTGGCATACAATTCATACCATTTGGCGCTATACTAATTTTCATCAACTCTTTCCGTTCTTTTTCTTGCACAAAGTTTGGTTTAATGCAGGAGTACAAATTTTTGAAATTTGCTTTTATTTCAAAACAAAATGAATAAAGAGCTTAATCATCGCTATCAATCGCGGGCTCTTACTTTTTCCTATCACTCAAGCAAGTTTCGAATTCTATCTCAAAAAAATGTCCCTTCTTTTGAGGCAAACCAAGTTATAATTCAATTTTCGATCGCGTTGCCTCTTGAATCTGAAGGACCAGAAATCGTGCGAAACAGTGTCAGAAGAATGTCCAAATATTTTTTTATGACTTTTGCTTCACGAGGTCTCATAAATGTTATCATACAGAAGAATAACTTTGTCATGTCTTTGCTCTTGTTTTTCCCGCAATGCAAGGCTCAAACGAATTAAATATAATCTATTGTGAACGCACGTAGTGGAATAGACAGATTTTAGTAGCTTATAGCTTACTTCTGATCCCATTAGATGTCACTAGAGACTGACAATGAATATTCTTTGGTCTTTGGTGTTGAAATGATGTTGAAATCGATGACAACGATTCACTGCGCAAAACGTAGCATTTTTCTTATTTTTTTGCTTCTTATCATAGGATATCTATTTCGTTTGCACTTAAACGGTGACAATGGACATCCAAACTGCTCGCTCCAAAATTATAAAATGAAATATATTGATCTGATTATGAATTTACCAGTAAATGTGATATAGATTAGATTTTTCTATGAAACTCGTTCGATTCCATTCAGAATTTTCAAGATAAATCTTCAAACTCTCTTGTAGTATAAGTTAGAAACTTTAATCGCTGGAAACTTTAATTAAAACTACAATTGAATGTCTTTTAAACCAAAATTATTCGATTCATTTTCTCCTTATTACTCTCTATTGCTAATTTGTTTTCTTTATAAGAATTATTCGAGTGTTTAGTGTTTTTTTTTGTAAGAAAATATGGCAACCCCACGTAAAGCTTTTTTGTAACGTTCGATTCTAGTCAAACCATTTTGTAACTGTAGTTGTTATTGTTTATAACGTTAAGCGTTGTTGCTGTTGCTGTTCTCAGTATGCAAATGAACCGCAGATGTGTTTTGTATTTTTATTATTTTGTTTTTATGCCATATTTTATCGTTACCTACTTTTCAAATCTCAAACTTGGTCATTCACTTAACAGCTAAACTGTACAAGCATGAATGCATGCCTATACATGCATAAGTAAAGCTACTCACATATTTGGATATATGTATGTAACACAAAACCTCATGAATACAGTTCTAAAAAAGACCTGATTTTGTATACAAAGCGCATACATAGGTCACAAAAGTTATTGATATCCTAGGTCAGAATGGGAAAACGCCGAATGGTAAGCTTTTTAATATGTTTGTGTGAGTCAGTCAGTAGTAGTAATAAACGGTTTTCGATAAAGGAGATGTTATGGAAAACTTATAAAGAAATTATTGAAATCAAAGAGGATTTTATTTCGAACTTTTACAAGTTTGTAAAAAAAAAAAAAGCGGAATTTGTTCTTCTTCTTCTTCTTGGTTTTCGTTTTTTCTTTTTTCTTTCTTTTTTTTTTTTTTGAAAGATAGCGCATAAATTTTGCTCATTCTATAACTTTTGAAGGTTAAACAATGTCATGCTTTTTTTGCACCTATTGTTTCCCTTGTTATTGTAACACAAGTTTACCTACATATGAATATACACGAATATGTATATGAATAATATATACACATATACAATATGAGTTTACTCATTGTTCTTTATTAACTTTTGTTCTGAATATGATTGTTCTCCATTATTTAAATGCTGTTGTTGGTGACTGTTATGCTTTCTATGAAACAAAAAAAAAAGCGTAATAATAATAATAATAATAATAATAAAGACAACAAAGGCTAATTGTAACAGCTAAGTCACATCACTCCAATATATAAAAAATTATGTGTGTTTACTTATGTGGTGGTTACGTATGCATTTAAAAAAAAAAAAAAGATATATTTACAAACGCATATGTCAACATATATGCTAAGGAACTGATAATTTATAAAAATTTTTCCATTTATCATATTCAAGTTTAAAAAATGGAGCAAAATTTCATGAGAAAATATCGTAGAGACCTTTAAAAGAATGCTAACATAATTATGAAATATTAAAAGAACGAAGAGAACATAAACGAATTTTATTGTATCTAATGTTAACTATAAGAATAGCAAACATAATGTGCATAAACATGTGCTCGACGCTGATGCTAATTAATTATCGAATAATTGAATATTTCGTTTTTACATAAAAAAAACATGACAGCACTGTAAGAGTAACATTTCACATTAACTATGTTATTTACATACTGTAAAAATGTAATGTACACAACAGCCTATTCAGACAAATACTACCGGCAAGCTTAACATAAAATCTCTCTATAAATTAACACAACACACAGATAATAATATAGAGTTAAGTTTGTGTAACTCTGCCTTCAGATCGATATGTTCTTCTGTACAAACATAGATTTTTTCAAAAACAAAATTTTTTTTTATTTGCTCAGTAGATGCTTTGAACTTTTTAGAAATTGTAGAAAAAGATTCATTACCCGAAAACAAATATTTTCTCTCATCTTTCAATCTTTCAAGTCATATAAGCAATTTAGCCTTACAGTGAGTAATCATATTTCAAAACATTTGCGTCAAGAGTCTCCCCTATCTGTCACACTTTTTTAAATTGCTTTCGTCTTCGGAGAACTAACCGCAGAGACATCTCAATCCTTAGAAAATAACGGCAAATTCAGCTTAATCGAATCCTACTCGAAAACACTTCAATATTTGCAATCAATCATTTGAGTAAGTAAATCTAGTAGTCTAATCCTCGGCTTCGATAACATTAATTACGGAGTGCACAGTAGAAAAGTTTGACATTCAAAAAAATCTTACTACTATATACACTACTCTAACGTTAATCCTAATCCGTTATATCTACTTAACGTCGAAAAAATCAAAACATTGAAAACAAGAATTCGACTCAGTCGAATGCTATTGCAACACACCAATAGATCCCTAAGAAATCTATCCATTCAATTTGCAATTGTATAGGTAAAATCTTACAAATAAACATACACGTTCACGGAGCATCTAATCCTATGCATATTTTAAAACTAACTGAAGAAGATAATATCAATAAAATAATTACGAAACGTGATGTGTATACGTGAAACATTAAAAAATTCCCACAAAATATTCAACTTCAATAAACATCAATAAAGTTGCTTCAGCGTTAAAAAAAAAAAAAAAAGAGAAGCGATTCGTTATCTATAATATATTACACACACGACCAATATGAAAGAGTAATCTAAGGGACTACAATATTGTGATATGATATGAATACAAGTATGCTACGTATGATGCAGTAATAAAATAAAATAAGTTAAACGTTAGAGTCTAGCAAAACGGATCATTAATAATCTAACCATGGTTTGTCTAATACATTTCTCCATCCACCAAAGATTAGATCTCATTGCCCGTATAAACCATTACTTTTCGTGAAATTATTTAATAATCATAAAAATAGATTAAGATAGTCCAAATCAATATTCTAAAGCAATTTTCATGATAAAATTCTAAAAATGAGACTTATTTGGTATCTAATTTTGCAAAAGTGCCAGACAAACGGACAGATCGACTCAGAAAATAAATATGAACAGTTTGTAACAATAAAACTCATTTTGAATGCTGAATACATTCCTTATTGACTCAACGTACCTCTAGTATAATGGGTTAAATGGGCGATGGGTTAAAATTAACTTAAAACCGCAAAAGAGGTTTGCAACAATCAAAGATGGAATGTGTGGCTTTACAAGTTCATTTGTAAACGTAAAAGAACTTGATATTGGAAAGTTATTATTATTACTTTATCATATAATAATTGATGATATTATTAATAAAATGCTTTGAAAGTCTAAGAGAAATTTGAACAAAAAACTGCAATTTTTATTACTTTGCATCCATTGATGTGCATTACGGACTTGTGTTTACATTTTTATATGAATCCTTAAGCTTAATTGATATCTTTTATCTTTTACTTTTAGCAAAATGAAGTGAGTCGTACGGATTTGCGGCACTGCCTTGTTGAAACCACATATCTTCAATATCCATATCTTTGATTCGACATCAAAAAATTAAATTGTGTATCATGTACCTATAGCGATCAAAATTCTGTACGTGTCGTGTAATGGATAAACTTGGATTTTTTTCGATGTTTCCACTACAACAACACTTCTACTTTCGGTCAAGCCTGCATTTTAGGCCTTCACATAGCCGCTACAGATCCGGTTTCTTCAAGCTTCTTCACGGGTTTGCTTAACACATGTAGTGTACTATTCAAGACTTCCTATGTAAACGTCACATTTTTGGCTTATTATCAAACGAGACTAAAAAAACCAAACAATGTATTTTTTTATCCGTAAATTGTTTTTATTATTTATCATTCACACTATAGAGTCCATTCGGTTTTGATGCTTCCTGAAATTTTTCGTTTCATCTTTTATTATGAATAATTTTTATGAATTTTTTGATACGTTATTGTTCAATTTTGGCACGAATTTTTGTTGACATTTAATAAAAGAAAATATTTAATGCGTAGTCTTTTAATGGGTATATGAACTTTGTTAAATGATTCGAATATAAAGTGAACAAAGCATTTGCAGGCCACGTAAAGTATATGTAAAACTTCTGATTAATGTTTGGTTATTGACTCCTTCTACACGAGTCGTATCATAAATGGATATAATTCAAATTGTATTAAGAGATTTGCAGGACCGATTTTTAACTCGCGCTTTTTGCGCTCGCTTATGGATCTAATCTAATCAGAAAGTGATCTATTGAATCAGGATATACAGCAAGATACGAAAATTTTCAAAAAAAAAAAAAAAAGGAAAAATTTCAAAAACTTTCTATTGACCTAATAAATGTGTTGAACCTTCTAGTGTATGCAGAAAAAATTCAGAACTCGAACAAAAATTTTCGTTTATATTTCCACTCTTTTCTTAAACTATTTCAAATGAATCTCTGCTTTGGAATGCATAGTCCAATGTCTTAGCTATTGAATTCTTATCTCTCTAATACACTAAAAAAAAATCTTCAGAAAGTTTTTTGTGTTCTTGTAAAAGAGTTAACAAAAAAAAAAAATATGTTAGAATAATTCAAAATAAATAAGACTCGAGAGAGTACATCGGCAAGCATCTAAGCATTGAGACGGCCATTACATAGATATAAGACTTTTTCCATAATTTCAAATTCGTTCTTCTCGAAACACAATTTTTAAAACAGGCATGCAGCTTAACACCAACAATTTTCATCTTTTTCATACAATTTTTTTAAAGTATCTTTAAAATAACATTCTCTGAGTGATGACGTAGCATAATTTCGATAAGTTAATTTAAACATTTTTCATTAATTAAAAATATCAATTACTCGCCAATCATATTAAAATCAATATTTCTAAAAAATCGTGCGTCATTCTCTGAAGACATAGACTTGTAGATTAAATGCTCTCTTTTTTTTGTTTTAAATTAAATTTCGACCAATTACATTTCTTATTCAAAAGTCATTTAATAACCTCATCTCAATCGTGATTATTCTGTTAACTTTTCTTTTCTTTTTCAAAAAAATGGTGAAAAATACCCATTTTTATAGAGTGTTGTATTGATGTCAACCTTTAAGTAAACCTTATCTACAAAAAAACCTTTTTTTTTTTATAGTTTTTTTAGATTATGTGCGCGTGCAGTAAGATCAAGTAATTTGCATATCATTTGTTGATATACTCTGTGTGTCGAGTATTATTTATTTTGAGTTAATCCACAACAAGAATGAGCGAATGAATGAATCGTTATTGTTATCTTTTGATCAAATATTTCAACAAATTTTTCAAGAGGAGAAAACGCATTTTTTTTTTTTGTAACCTTTTCGGGATCGAATGAAAAGAGTAATAGAATAAAATATTCGAGAATATTTAAATAAAATATTAGACATGATGATAGCGGAGTCACCTTTGCGTATTCCTTTGCTATGTAAGTTATAGGCAGATCAAAAGTATTAATGCCTACATTATTCTAGAAAGTCGGTTCGGATTCCGTTTGATGATAGGAATGAAAATCGCCAGCATGGACAACGCATCTGAGTATTATTACCGAAATCTATCGGGCAATCTCTCCTTCTTTTTCTCTTTTTTCTTTCTCTCTGTTGCTTTCTGTCTTTCTTTCTGTCTTTCTTTCTGTCTCCGTTTCTGTCTATTAGGTCTCTCTCTCTCTCTCTCTCCCTCTCTCTCTCTTCTCCCTTTCAAACACCAATATTTCAGAGTCAATCTTTCTCCCACACTCCCGTCCCTTTCTTCCTTTCTATGTCTCACTTCTGCTGCTCTCTTGGTCATCCGCTGTCTATCAAATCCCTCTCGGCTATCTCCTTCTTCTTTATTTCTTTTTCTCTCTCTCTTCCTCCTCCCCTCTCTCTCTCTCTCACTATCTCATCCCTTTCTCTCTATCTCTCTCTACCTCTCGCTTTGTCTCTCTCTCTCTCTCCCTTTCTGTCTTTGTTTCTGCTTATTAGGTTTAAAAAGCCGATTATCTACCACATATGTTGCGTTCTTCCATGATTGCCATTAAGTCTCTCAGTCTTTCTGCTGGACGTGTAAAGTTGCTGTCATCCATTAGTTTGCAGAAAATCAGAGAATGTTATATTAACCCGTTCGATTATTAAAAATGAAAAAGCAAGACATGAAAAACAAACAAAAGAAAAGAAGTTCGTCAGGAATCTTGAGATAAAACATACGGTTTAAACACCGAATATGCTTATGTGTTTGTTTTTGCAAAATAGCATAAATCATTAAACTTATTGTCCATAATACGAAATCTTTTTAATTGCAAAAATTCCAGTTCACATTGGGAAGCATGTATTTTATGAATATTGTTTTTTTTTTTTTAAAAAAAGCATTTAATTTAACATTTCTTCATTCAAACATAGAAAAAATCTCAAATATATTTTCAGTAGCAATTGTGTATGAAAATCGCTTAATCTCAACCTCGATGATCTTATAGTAATAGACACAAATGCACATTTACTGTTGCAAAAATTTTGCATAGGAAGAGACTTTTTTTCAAGAGCACGCATTTTAAAAACTAATTCAGCGCGTTCGTTTGATTGTTGAAGCATGCGTTCAATGTTTCATTAACACAATATATCGAGCATCCCACTAAAAACAACTAAACAAAGAATAAAATGCCACACATACATTTACATATATAAATTAATAAATTCAAAGATCGCAAATGTCACATGAAATACTTTTTTTTTTTTTAAATTACTTTCATTCGTAAAACGAAAAATAAAAAATAGAAAAAAATATAAGAAGAATTTCTCAATTCAACTTCTGTGGAAACTTTTGTTAGTATTCTAAACAGTTGTTTTTGTTTTATAGCAATCAATGATACGTTGATACGTAAGAAAAACGCATGCTTTTCTCAAAGCAAGTGCAATGCACTTACATTTAATATAATACAGGTACTTGGTTTCTGAGTGAAGACCTACTTTTTTTTTTTTTCTAAATGTAAGAGTTCTTAACAGAATACCTCAATTTCTATACTAATAGTCCTAATCATTCGTCTGCTAGAGCTTCTGCTCCGCTATCTGTAGTTTGTTATCACATTTCTGGTAGTAGAAGGTTGGTACCTTCGTATCCATCGATCTAATATTTATTAAGAACATTTAAAATTTCAAACCCCCAGTGTGGCTCGTAAACCCGTTTACATGGATCTGTACTTGTAACCCAAACGTATTGATTTTTAATAATTGATTTCTCAGTTTTGCTTACGAATATAAGAGGTGACGACGAGCTTAATACAACTTCTATACTCAGACAAGTTTCTAATGTTCTTACACTTTAAAGAAATATTTCATTATGAACTCTTTAATGTGAATATAACCATAAATAGCAATCATACGCCTTCGTTTAGTATATCAGTTCGTTAATATCGTATGCATTCGTAAGTATTGTTGCTTTATTTTTGTTCGGTAACTCAAATGTTTGTTGTTATTAGTGTAGTGTGTGTATTTTTTATGCTTAGCACGTAAATTCTCTCTACCGGCTTTTTTTTTTATTAACTTAAGAATTTTTGTTGTTGTTATAATTGTTTATTTGCTTATCTAATAAGTTATTCTTCCGTAACTAATCTGGACATATTTACAAAATTAACGAAAAGATTTAAATTTACTTAGCTTCTAACTTGACAAATAACCATAAAGGCAAGTAGGCGTGGGGAATCAGAGATTTTGATAAGATTGTTTTATTTATTTTTTATATTTATCTTTCTATCAAATTATTTAGATTTTTGCTTATGATACCCACCTTCGAAGTTGAAGGATATATTTCATTTGTCATTTGGTTTGCAACTACCAAAGGAAGCCTTGAAAGAGATCCCACAAAGTATATATAATCTTGATCAGCATGAAATTTAAAATCGATTTAAGCAGTCCGTCTATCCGTCTGTGGTAAACATTCTCCTGGCTGCAAAAATGAAGGTATCGGCTTCAACTTTGGCAGCAACATTGGAAGTCCTTGCAGGTTCATGTTGAAAATAGGCCAAATCGCTCAAAGGGCACACCCGCAGTACGACGTAGACTGAGAACGCAAAAACGCTTTTGAACGCAAAAAAAAAATTTGGATTTTTGCTTATTACTCGTGAACCATAGCAGATAGCCTTATAAAAATTTCGATAAATACTGCGTTAGCTATACCGTAGTCTCTATGCAAAAATAAAAACGATCGTCCACGCCCATTCGATATAATAGAATTTTTGTACTTCAATTTTTTTTTTCAGAAATGTTTGTAACATTAAGAAAGATGCTTCTGGAACTACATAAAATGTATACATTCTTGATCAATATGAAATTCGGAATCCTTCTAGGCGTATCCGTCTGTCCGTCTGTCCATCTATTTGTCTGCTTATCTATGTAATTTCTATGCTAAAAATTTCTTTAACCGCACAAATGAAAATATCGACTTCAAATTTCGCAGAAACAATGGAAGTCGTTTCACATACGTGGCCATTGAAAACGGATCAAATCGATCACAGTCCACGCCTGTATCATAAAATAAGCTAAAACCACGTTGTTTACTGGTTGTTGTGCTCAGTACTCAGAGACTCCACGGTATTCGATAAAAATAGAAAAAATCTGCTACGCCCATCTAATAAAGTTCGTTTTTTCCCCCCTTTTATAGAAATAAAGTTGGCGTGTATAATAGAATCGGCACAGCCGAATGTAATTTTCTTACTTGTTTTTTTCTTCTAAATGATTTTGAAAATTCAATAAGAATTACGGTAAGAATTCAAATTTCGCCATCAGAACGTTCTATTTTAGTATTTTGTTAGTTGATCTTGATTTTGTTAATTATAACAAAAATTGTATTTTTTTATTTATACATAATATTAAAAATAATTAAAAGAAAAAGAACAGTTTTTTTAATTAATCGACATATTTCGTAATATCCTTTTCTTCACACATGCATTCTGTGTTTTTAAAAGTTCTGAGGGTTTTAATTGTTTAAAATATTTTCGTTATTTAGATTAGAAAATAACTTGAAATTTTTGCGTTTTTTACAGTTACATTAAATAAGTAGGAAGTATTAAGGAATGCCTTGCGAGTTGATCAAAGCTATTTCCCGGTTCGATTCGCGGAATCGAACGAATGCTAAATTTATAAATTAAAGTTATCCATAGAAATTTGAAGAATTTCAAGACAATTGGTGAATTAATGTTGAGGCCTAAATCTGATAAGAATTTCGTACTGGGTAAGCGTATACAAACAGTTTTCATGTTTTATATCCTTATTTCTATGTGACTCGAACAAGGACGTGTAATTCGTATAGACTTATGCGGAAAAAGAGAAAAGTGCAAAAGATTATAAGCTAAAAAGCGTATATTAAACAAGATCTTTATTGTAAAATACGTCAAAGTTTTAGTTAAAACGTTAGTGGATCTGTAATATTTCTTTTAATTTATTTGATTTAAAATAAAATGAATTTTATTATTATTGTGTGAGTTTATGAATTCGCCCACCATGTGGCGTAGAACTTATGAAAATTTTACTAAAAGCAAATAGATTTTATTTTAATTAAAACACACACCCAGAAATCATACGTGAACACATACCCACATATAAGCAAATATCATCAACAACAAATGATTGCATTTGAGAGCATTGAGAATATTTTCCAAATAATATTTCAAATCATTGACAATATTTTCCATTAAAATCAACACACAATCTATCATCTAATTTGCCTGCTAGTCAATCAGAGAAAAAGCAACCAGACACATTACACTCGGGCATGGCAGATCACATCGGAAATACAATTTCTTCATTGATTTTCATGATAAAACAGAAAAAATTCTATTATGTTTTGTTTTCATGTAGAAGCAAGATTTCTATTGGAATCTTGATAGGGAAGGAGTCCAAAATTTAAGTTGATTTGTTGTGAATTTAACAAAATTAATTAATATTCTCACCACAGATCTTATTACGCTTTATTTGTTTCCTTTATAAAATATGAAAAATTTTATGAAAAAATTGCCTATCAAGTTCTACTTGTTTTAAGAGCCCATACAGGATCTGAAATGTAGATGGACCTAATCAAAATTTGGTACTTTGGTTAACTTTTATGTCAAACTACTATTAAAAACAAAATATCAAAACTTAAACTTTTTTCAAAAAGGGCTTTTAAAAATAGCCTCAACCGATTCAATTCTATCAGATCAGCATATCGAAATACTACTTTTTCGCCGATTTTTATCGAGAATACTTGCATATTGAAAATTTTTCTCATAAAACGGTTTTTTTTTTTTAAGATAGGGGAATAAGAATAAGTTTGGCCCGCTGCAACCCATTCTCAATAGGGTTTGCGAACCAAAATGTATCAAATTTCATCAAAACTTTTCGAAAATTGGTATCTGTAAGTTAAGCTTAAATTTCTCTAGACAAACATCAAAAAGACAGACCGACTGACCGCTTAAATTGATTTACAAATTGATTTGGAATAAATCGTTTTACTAACGAATAGAGCTACCGTAACCATACTGAAACGTCTTTGCATCCACGCAAACTTAATATACTCTCATCACAGGTAGTGTAGGGCATGAAACTAAATTTTTTTTTATTAAAGATATATGCAAAGTATTTTTCATAAATAAAACCAGGCGAATGAACATCTATTGCATCTATTTGTCGATGTATATTTTTGTTTACGATAAGAACGTGTAATGTCTTGTGTCTGACTTTCAGTTTATTTTATCGGCATTTCCTATGCCTATCGCACAGCACACAAAAGGCGAGCACATAGAAACGCCCTTTTAAAGCATAAAATATAAAATATTTCAGATTGTTGTAAAAGCAGATTCGTTTAGAAAATGTCCGTCTTTCAAATTACTTGTCTTTTTATTGCACCGATTTTTGTGAACTTAAAACCAAAAAATACAAGAAAATTGAATCTAAGATATACACTTTTCAACTTCGGCTAGAATTAGCAAACTGATCGGCTCTTTCCTCTTTTTAATATTACGATTTCTAAAATTAAGTCTGAACGATTAGTTCAACGTCAACCTAAAATTGCAACTTATTACGATACAAAGGATGACTTTTCCTGAGAAAATATATAGAAGAAGGTTCGAAAAGTAGACCTACGTTATTCAAAACTATCAAACTATTTTCTGACTACTTTCATTACTAAAAACTCCAAATTGAACAATAGGTGAGAAGTGGGTAAAAACTTATATTTGTAAAAACGATAATGTGGAAGAGAAATTATTCAAAAAATTCGATGAAATTTTTTCGCAATTTATTTTGTATTCTACGGTACCATTTTCCATCTTCCATATTTGTTGAGAAGTACTAAAATAGTAAAATTTTTTTGATTTCAATTTCAATTTAAAAAATGAAGCTTTGTATGCTGTTGTACCGCAAAAGCGCTTCAATTCCATTCGTTTCGTTTCATTTCCATTCTCAATAACATTCGTGACCCAAAACATGCCGTCATACAAAATATCATCAAAGTGCCTCGAAAATATCTAGATTGGCAGACATTGCACAAACAGAAGGACAGAGAAACAGATGGACAAATGGACAGATGGATAAATCACTTGATTCTCGAAATGATTCTGAACCGATGTGTACAATAGGAGGTGTGGCAATAGCTCAAGTCCTTCCTTCTAGATGATATAGGATAAAAGCAGAAATATAACTTAATGATGAAGAAAAATAATGATGAAAAAATTTTTATTTTTGTTTGATCTAAAATTGTGAAATCACTATAATGCCAAATCAATCACAGGCCACGCCTATAATCTAAACTGAAAGCACGTTTGTTTTCTGGCTATCTTTGACGGTTTTCCATAGCTGCCTGTGTTCCAAGGTATGCCATAAAAATAGAAAAAATTTGCCACGGCCAACTATTAAAATTTAATTTTTCACATTTTTTTTTGAAATAACGGTAATAGGTATAAAAGATTCGGCACAGCTGAATATAATTTTCTTATTTGTCTTGTTTAATTTTGAAATAAGAGAAACAAATAGCGAGTGATTATAAGAACCGGCCCAAGCCAGAATGCGTTTAATTTTTCGTTACAATTGTATCGGCTATTGGTTGGAGGTCAAGATCATCGACGATCGGTAAGTTATAGTTGTGTTTTGTTGCGTTTTTCTTATTTATTAAAATTTATGATGCTTGTTTCGTACGCTTAATTATTTAATCTATTAAAGTGGGTGAGTGTTTTTGAGTGTTTTTGAGTGTTTTTGTACAAATACATTTTGTAGAGCTAATGAAATATGTGAATGCATGTACGCAGAATAAATATCATATAAGCTAAAAACTAATGGCCTTTGTAATTGAGAAAGTGCACATGCATATATATTATATTAATTGTTCATGCAAATACAAAGCAAATAGCAATAACAACATGTGATATAATTATTATGTATTTAATAATATAATATTTTTTTAGTTTTTACGAAATTGTTTGGTTAACTGAATAAAACCAGTAAAAACCGATTACCGAATGCCTTACAAAAATAAAATGAAAGCATTTTAGCCGGCAAATCGACGCTAAATGTCCTGACAAATGCTAATGATAAAACCTATAACAATAGCTGACAAATGCTAACGATAAGCCCTACGGCGATAGCTGATCTAAGTTGCAAGTATTTTAAGACCATATTTTATTTTTCTTTTCTTTCGGTTTACATTTTCATGTGTTGTATCCAGATAAGAATTTTCAAGATATTTTTTTTTTTTTATTATCGAAATCGGTACACTGAAATGTTTTAGCCAAAAGACGGTATCAGGTATCAGGAGGTTGCATCGAAGCATTTTTACGACTATATCTCACATAATGCTATGCTTTGAAATAGTTGTTATATGAGAAAATGTGTCCATTTTTAATGTTTTTCAAAAAAAAAAAAAAAAAAAAAAAAATGGTGGAATAAATGTGCAAAAACTTTGGACGGAATGGAACACTGTTCCGAATTTACGGCCATAGAAACAATCAGCAAAAAAAAAAAAAAAATTTTTATTTCGCAACAAGACCTAATCTTCAATATTTTATGACGAAAATTGATCGAAAAAAAGTATTATGTTCAATTTAGACCACATTAATCTATTACGAATCTCACACTAACCAAGAATGTGTATCTGGAATTCAAACTTTTTTTTTGGTTTTACAAACCTAATGCGAATATTAATACGCTTCCATTCTACGTGAATGGGTACAAGCAATTACGCGCTTATACAAGTGTATGGTGTGATGTACCAAAACAAAGTTCAATATTGATCCGAAAAATAAACATTACGAATAAAAAACTGCTCTTAACTCACTACAAACGATGACGGGATTATAATTTATTAGAGATCAATGTATATAAAAATCAATTCGTATTGATTATAAAAAATCTTTTTTCTAATGATGTGATCATAAAATATGACATGGCCATATTTTTCAGAGTAATACATTGTTGTTGTACAATTTTATACAACTTTATTTATAATCAGGCCATTTTAGTTATTCATGGTAACTTTATTTATAATCGGACCGTACATAAAAAATCGATGCCTAGAGATCGATGCATAACAGATAAATGTAAATCGAACGTTATAAGAGGTTGTGATTAATCAACTGATCCAGGCATAATTAAGAATATTTCACAATTTTTAATAATATTTGTCTTAAGACGAATATCATTTTCTGATTTATTTTAGCGATCGATGAGATCGACACATAACAGATCAGTATAAAAAACGTTGTGATTATTTAACCCAGACCCAGACATAATTAAGAATATTCCACAATTTTTGAAAAGTATTCGTCTTTTAAGGCGAATGTCACTTTTTGACTTGTATTATTTATTTTAAGTTTTGCTATATAGTTACATGTCCATACATGTTTATATATTGCAAAAACTTGCGTTCAGTTGATAATATTATGTTGTTTCCTTTCCTTTTTTTTTTTTTTGTATGAATGACTGACTGCATTTAGTTTATGAAAATATTTTTGTGATTACTTATATACTCGTATATATTTTTATATATTTTAAATATATATATATATATATATATATATATATATTTCACATATTTATATTTTTATAGCCAGTAGTAGAGATCATTTCTCCCTCTAATAATAATACAAATAAATGAAAAATCAAGCCAGTTAATGTAAATTATCTTTAATCACAGAAGCAGTAGGTTTAGTTATATTTTGGATAAAATTTGAATATTCACGATTCTAAAAATTAATTAATTAAGGTAGAAAAAACTTGTGATGTTGATATTAAATCAGACAATCCTTTCTAATAAATAGATTCATCGTTCGTGCACCCCTTCTACTTCTTAAGAATATTAAAAAAAATTATAAATAAATAATTTTTATATTTTTATAAAACTCAAAAATGTTATGCACACATTTTTAGTCGCTGCGCATAGATTTATGTCAAAGACGTTTACACACTTGCTTATATTATGTGCGCTTTTTCTTTATGTTCATATTTCTTTCAAATTATATGTGTTTTTGATGGTTTGCTTTTATAGCTTATACTGAATGGGACAGATATTAGCACTGTACTGTCCTTTCTTCGGTAACACTATAAGTATCCGTAAAATTTACTTACAAATCATTATGTCCATCGGTCCGCGTAGTAGGGGCATATAATTTTTATTCTATTTAACGGATAAAATGTGAAGAGAGGTGCGTTGCATTCACGAATCTACTCGTAATATAATACAATATATAATACATATATAATATAATATATGATATAAAATATCTGACCAATAGGAAATTGAAGTGAATTTCGTTTAAAGATTAATATTGGAAAGCAATCAAAAAAAGATTTTAATCAATCTGCCAGAAAAGCTTATAGTTGTGTATTTGCCTAAGATGATGGAGGTTAATATAGATGTCGCGAAAGTTCGCGACTTGACCATACTTGTTAGGATATCTATATTTATTATTCATTATGAGAGATCAAATGTACAACAGATTGAGAGTAAATGATTTTTTTTATAAAATTTTGTAAAGTATAAGTTCATCCATATCATGGTTCAGATTTCGTAACCTTGTTTCAGTAATGTATGAAAAGCAAAACTGTGATCCAGGCTATCGCACGTTTAGTGTAATTCTTGCCATTTTACAATAGGGATCACTAAACGTATTAAAAGAGTAAAAACTCTTTGCAGAAATTTTAATTCTGTACTGTACATTAAAAGCATACTATGGTCGATATAATCGTCCATGTGAGCCCATGGTAGGCAAAAAGTTTAAAGAAACTGGATCTGTAACAGACTTCTTAAGATTTATAACATTGAATCACACGCTACATCGAAAATATTGGTATTGTTAGTGAAAGTCTCGAAGAAGATTCAAATTTAATTAATACACAGCAGGCACGACATTCCGATCGCTACAGCCACATGGGTAGCAATTTTTTTTTTTTTTTTTTTTTTTGGTATGTATTCGAAGGAATCGATGTTGGAGATGTGTGACTTCAACAGGACTATGCTGCAACTTCCAATTTCATTTTCATTTCATTTTAGTAATGTGAACTGGCCACCAAGATCGCACGATTTCTCACCACTAAGCAAAGGTAAAAGGGGCAAAGGATCGAAGTACATTTGAATAATGTTGTATTCCATAAATAATAGCAGGGTCCAAGTACCATATTGAAAAAAAAATTTGATTCAAATCTCAATCAGAAACCTATTATATTTACGTGTACTATAAAACTATAAAATCATTGATCCACTATATTGAAAACAATAAAATCTTTTAAATGCAATACAGCTCAGCTTACGATAAATTCAGACAGTTATTCAAATAAGCAAAAATAAATATTGAAATACATTATCTTAAAAATAAAACTCATCAATTTTTCCATAACAGCAAATAAAACCTACAGAAAGCATGAAGTGTCTTTGATAATCCATACCTTGTTTTTTGCATTTTGGAATTAAGTTTGTAGAATTATTTCAGCTGATTATCAGCTGCATAATAAGACTTGGCTCAGTGTAAATAATTCATCGCTTAGAGGCGCTTATACTGAAGTATTTCTTTATCTTATTATCGCCCGATACGATTGTTTACTTTACGATACTTTAGTAATATTTTTTGATAAACAATCAATCGCTCAATTGAAAACTTTTCCTTAATAATAATGAATTATTACTATAAGTTATTAATATTCCATCTTAAGTGTTAATAATATTGATATACACAAGTCAGTTAAACTCATATGTAATCGTATACTTCCGCAAGTTTCAAAATTATTAAGCTCGCCGCCTGCACTAAACTTGTGAGAAGAGACTATACAGATTTATTAATTATCCTCCGTTTGCCGGGGTAGAAGTAAAAGAAACATGATTGACAAAACTTCTGGTTTCAGTCTTTTTTGAAAGCGAAAAAAAAACAAAAATATCTATAAAAGTCTGAAGAAAATCACGTCTTGCGATGGTATGAAATAATATAAATAATAAATAAAAAAAAAAAAGCTATAGCGAGTGCATTTTGCGTTGGCACTAACGCTTGAAACGTGCTGATGAGCAAAATATTTAATTTAGGAATTTTTTCTTCTTTTTTTTTTCTTTTTTTTTCTCAAAAATAAATAATATTTTAAGCAATTAAAATGTTACTATATATAATATATGAGTATGTAGTTCATACACCAAAAGCCACGCTGGTGCTCTACATCACTACTTATATAGCTGCAAGCCATACTTTTTTTTTGTAAAACATGAATTTATCTTTGCTTGTAAGGAAAATTTGATGAAAAAAAAAAAAAAAACGATCTCACACTTGGTCATTTGATACCTCTATAATGGTTTTCATATATCTCACCCGCTCCACAAGACTTTCGGCACGACGTGCAAACGAAGCACGTTTGTCGGCAGCAGACATATTGCACTTTTGTTTTCTATATTATAAGAGGATCTAAAAAAGAAAAGAATAAAAAAAATTATTTTTTTTTAAAATAATATAAATTAATTAAATTAATTAATAATAAAAATTATTTTTTTTTAAATAATTTTTATAAAATAAAATTATTTTTTTTAAAATAATTTTTATAAAAAAAAATATATCTATTTTCTAACTTAAAAAAAATATTATAAAAACTTGTGAAACGATTAGATTAACTATTATCTAAATAAAAAAAAGTGTAGAACTAATAATCTTAGATGTTAGTAACTTACTCATCCTAGATTAGTCCATGAATTTATTTGTTAAGTCTAAACGGGTCTAAATGGATTTAATTTCCAAATACCGTGTATAGGGTAATAATTTATAAGTTCATTCAAAATTCTATGACAAATCATATAATTTTTAAAACAAATAACTAGTTGTGGTTAACACATTTTATTAACGAAATGTAAATGTAATTTTTAAACAAATTTCAAATTTTCGAAACGTAAATATAATTTAGTATCTAAATGCATACATAATAGACAATAGACAGTATCTGGCAAAAGAATAAATACATTGTTTCTAATTTGAAAGCTAGCAACGAATATATAAATAAGAGGAAATGGTGTATAAGGCGAAAAGGAGCATTTATTCAATTCTCTCAAATCTTTTTATTAATTTATTTGATAAGATTTCGATTTTAGATACAGCGAACAGTTGAATATACAGTTTTATTTATTTATTTATTTATTTTTTTTTTTTGAAAGTAAAATAATCCAAAATAAATTTTTATTAAAACTTTATTAACTCAGGTATGCTTCCATTTTCAATATGAGTATATGCATATATAAAATAATTATTCATGAAATATAACATAATAATGCAATATACTTATAAAATACAATTTGAAATATAGAAAGCTTATATATATAAATGTTGAAAAAGTGACACAATATAAGCTTATTCAATTGAAGCAAATTGAATTAATGATTTGATTCAACGTAACAGTACATAATTGAATTCTGCATACTTTTCGTTTCCGTTTTCAATAATCGAACACAACTGCTTCGAAAATGTTTCATTGAAAATCGATACTAAAGTCTGTTTCAAGATCAATAAATCTGCTCGTGTTATTTTTATACCAATTGTCGATTCCAAATTGCGAACGGATTCATAGCAGCTATTATCCTGGATATTTGACGTATTAAATCGCAAATAAATATCGAGATGTGACTACAGCAAATATAGACTTTGTTGTGCAATAAATGTACATAAACTTAACTCATTTTGCTTTGTATCGCATTGCTTTGTGATTTCAAGGCATTTCAATGGAACTGTGGTATCAAAACCGCTGCTTTTTGGATTTGATTGTTTGCGTAAAAAAACTTTCTACTATAGACTTTTGAGAATGATAATACTCAACGGATCCTGATTAAGTTGATTAGTAATAATAGAGAGATTGTATTGATTTTTTATGGTAGAATCTTCGCGATTTTGAACAACGTCAATAAAATTTGGCGAAAATAAAAATACATTCGGTTTATCTGATCTACAGAGTTTGTAGTCATTATAATATTACATATAATATTACATTGGCAGCAATCTCCAAAAAATATTTCATATGAAGAGCTTTATTCTCTTCATTCGGCTCGTAAGTAATGGTCTCAGGTTTCATCATGTCCTTAAAATTTGAATCACTTACTATAAATCGATTGAGAACCGATAACATTAATTTTTGAATTCGATAAAGATTTACTTCTACATCGTTTATAAATTCCAAATTTCGTAAAGATGCGGTTTCCTGAACAAAAGTACGATGAATTATTTTTAAACAATACAAAGCGCAATCTTCCACATGAATTTTGCCAGGAATATTTTTACATGTATCTAAAAATATACTCGAATCTCATCAATAAATGATAGTATTAAACGTAGTAAATCAGTTTTGGTTTGAAGTTGAAGCATTATATAAAATTCCGGAGATGTTTCGCTGTTTCTTTTCACTTCAAAGTGTTGAACTTTAACTTCATATGTATCCAATAGATAATGCAGAATTTGTAAACATTTAATGCAAATTATCCACTTTTCAATAGGATCTTTATAGTTCCTGCTATAAAATTTAAGAAAAATATCATTGATTATGAATCTTAGATAAGGATCAAAGTCAGGTTTACGAGCGCCACATCCTAAATTTTTTTGGTATTCCTGATGTAATTAATGAATACAATAAGTCCAGCATTCCTGCTATGAGCGGATATTTTTCAAATCTGCATTCATTTTGCTCTATTTCCAGTACAATATTACCGGTGACGTGTGTGTTGGTGCTGGGAATAGTACTAATTAGTTGCATAGCCTGTAAATTATTCCATAGCAAATTTGCTGTTTCTTTAGATTTAGCCAAACCCGCAAGTGTAACTAAAATGTCAGCCTTCAAATTCAACGGAATAGCATACATCAACAAACCTGTTAAAGTGTAAAGCGGACTCCAATTAGGATGTTCGCACATGACAACCCGAACGACTTCATCATATTCTGCAACTGAACGGACTACTTCTAGCACCGCAGTCAGTTCTTCAACTTCATTTGGATTAATAGATCGATTTATGGCACGATTCCGATAAATTGTTTCGCTAGATGAACAATATACCTGTCTCAAATTTGAGTAATATCTAACAAAGGAAGCAAAAAAATGGTCCCATGACAACGTTGAGCTTCCGGTTAATCCAGTTGTTTGTTTTAAGAGATTAAAAGTATTTCACGCCGATTGTTCATAACAACTAAGACGAGCTATCATTTTTAAATAAGAAACGAAAAGTGTTCTTGGCAGTAATTTCCCGGCTAAACGTATAAATTTAAACAACGATACAGAACGTGTTGTCGATTTTGAAGAAGCTTGAGAGACATCCAACGGCCCCCAATACTCCATACAAAGTGAAGGATCGACTTTATTATTTTTGTAAAATTTTCCAGTGCATAATGTAAGCATTTCAAAATTGCAATCCAAATACGAAGGTGGCTCCAATCCTTCATTTACAAAAGTCATTACAGTTTTTGAGGTTTCATCCGCACGACCTCTTAACTCAGTCACTTTAGAGTGCATAAAATCAATGAAATCGGTAAATAAGATATGCGAACGTGAACTCATTCGTATATATCAAGTCTTTTTCTAAAAGGAAGTGATAAATAAATTTGAACACGTTTGCGTAAATTGCGTTATCAACAAGTTGCTCATCGTGATTGACGAACTTACATCCAGAGCTTTGCAAATATTGTGAAGCATATCGTAAACCGGACAAAAATAATCGAAAAGAAAACTTAATAAAACTATTAATGCCATCATTTTGCTCAGGTATTCGTTTCAGACATCAAAACATTATATATTTATTGAGTGAATTCACCATCTTTTACCATATTTAGATTTTGAATTAAACGCCTATCTTCCTGTTCTTGCAACACGCTTGTATCATATGAGTACAATAATGCAAATAACATTGTAAGCGTAACATCATCGATTGAACCGCTAGCTTCTGTCGATTTATACTTAGATAGGATTTTTATTAGCCTGATCACTATCGCCGACGGTAGACTCCTTTGGGCAGACCAATTGAATATAGCCGCCGCCAATGCTAATCGAATTTCCTGAAATAATTCTTTTACCTGATTTTGGTGTTTATTAGAACCAAGCGCACGATTTTTAATTAAAAGCAGCGTCTCATTAGTGATATCCAATTCTATTTCCCAAAGATCCATGATTCTATCCAATATATTTGAATCTTCCACAATGGATTGAGTAAAAGATGATATTATGCTTGTTAACTTCTGCGGCAATTCCGAAACTCAAGATACACGATTTATGAGTTGAAATAAATCTCTTAATGAAGTTGCAATGGGTTTGCGGGGCCATCGTAATATAAAAGAATGGCAATAATACCTCTAGGCAAGCCTGGATGTTGCGGCATTTGACGCGCTGTGCTGTACAAAGAAGCTCTAATGCCAAAAACTCATCCAAATCATACATGTCAAAAATGCTGATGCATTCATCGACAAGATCTTTTGAAACTACCATTGTGCGGCTACTCCCAGATATTAGGATACCCTGTAATGTATGTATTTTTAACTGTTCACGATTGCCTTCATTTTTAGGTGGATTCCTTAAAATTGATGAAAATATTTGCTTATATCTTTTTAAGCACTTCTCGAAATTACTAATGGCTTCCTCGGTAGGATTCGCAAATGTATGTTCAATCATTCTGTGAAATTGTTTATACGGAGACCATATATCATCAATAATGCCCTGCATATTCGTAATACCATTCAGCCTAAACTTCAATACTTTAATGGAAATTTATTCCAAAATGTATTAGTTTGGGGAAAAAGAAATCCATCCAATCTTATATGAACTTCAGGACTTTATTTAACATTTCGAATTGGAAAATAATGGATTTTTTTTTTCCCAAACTAATATTTTTGAGCTGGCAATCATAAGAAAAATATAACATATCCAAGTTAAGAGTCCATGGCATTTGAAATGTTTTATTATGATTTGTTCAAGGTTCATAAAAATGAAATATTTTATGCTATACCAAATACAAAAAAAAAAGAAAAAAATGAAAACCCGTCTAGAAGAATGTTCAGGAACACCGAAGTTTATCTCGACAAGTCAATAACATCATTTATTAGGTTAAATAAACAAGAAACACGTTTGATAAATTATAGGTTTCCTTAGTGAAGATATGGGATTAAATATAATCTACTTTCATAAAGTGGCAAAGAGACGAAAAAATGCGTTTGGAGTACGATACAACACTAATAAGTTTTGTTGAGTTATGACTTCTTTATGCTAATCATTGAAATTTCTATGAAAATTGTTTCAAGTAACATTTTCGGTTTTCTATAAAATGTTCCCACATCTTCTAACATTGTAAGTAAGTCGAACAATTTCGCTTTGATGGACAGAGTATTTAACTACGAGCTATATTTATAAGTATTTTTCTTTTTTAATTTTTTTTTTGTTTTCTGTTTTTTTTGTTTTTTTTTTTTTGCAATTTTTAATACATACATTTAACCTTGTTTTTCGATTTGAATCTTATCATCACTTAGCGCAGGCACTTTATAGTTTATCATAAATTAAATTTATATAAATTTGTATAAATAAGGATAGATAACACATAAATACTATACTCACTTACACACAATTTATTGATAATAATAAATTTTTATTAATGATACTTAAGATAAATATAATTTTATTTATAAAAAAACGTCTTTTACACTTTCCTACCCCATCTCTCTTCAAAAATATTTGTTAAAACTTTCTTAAAAACTAATATATTTAATAGGTGTTACTAGTAATCTGAAGCGATTTGAATCTATAAATATGTTTTCAAAATAAATGTTCGTTCAAATGTTAAAATGAAATTTCCATATTAGCATTTAGCATTCGAGCTATTAGCGCTATGTTTTAAATTAGATTAATATGATAAGCAAGAGATGTCTTTACGTTACGTTTACATAGAAACCTCTATACTCTCTCTCATGCATTTCTCAGAAAATATTGCTTTAAGTGAAGAGAAAAGAAAAGATTCTAAAGAAACCCGATTTACCGAAAGATACATTTCAGAAGATTGTTGAAATCACAGTCTGACGATGTCAAACAGTAACGAAGATAATTCGATATACAGCACGAAACATTAAACGAATAATAAAGTAGAAGCAATTCGTTTTTATACTCATCACCGAAGGATGGGAGGATTGAGATTTCATATAATATATATTTTTGGGTTAGCATCAAATTTGGATTTCGATTTAAGCATATCCATCTATTCGTGTGTATATCTTTGCGTTTGTTTATCTGTGCATCTGTGTAATGTCTATGATAAAAATTCTCCTGGCCACAAAAATGTAAATATCTAATTCAAATGTAGCAGAAATGTTGGAAGTTTTGCGCGCAGGTTGCTATTGAAAATGTAATCAATCGGTCGAGTAACATACTTACAGTACAACTTAAACCGAGAATACCTTCATTTTCGAGAGCAACAAAATTTATGTTTTTTGCTTATTATTTATAAACTATAGAATATAAATTTGTAAAAATGTCGACATATGTAGCGCTAGTGAGACTATGGTACCTGTACTCAAATGCTATAAAGTATTTCATAATGTGAATTTCATAATGTGAAAACGTTTGTAACTTCGAGAAGGAAGGCTCAAAAAAGCAGTAAAGTGTCCACTATGAAATTCGGAATCCTTCTAGGCGTACCCGTCCATTCGTCTGTCCACCTGTCCATCCGTCTGTCCACTTGTCCGACCGTCTGTCCACCTGTCCATCCGTCTGTCCACCTGTCCATCCGTCTGTCCACCTGTCCATCCGTCTGTCCACTTGTCCGACCGTCTGTCCATCCGTCTATTCGTCTGTCCACCTGTCCATCCATGTGTCCTCCCGTCTATTCGTCTGTCCACCTGTCCATCCATCTGTCCTCCCGTCAATTCGTCTGTCCACCTGTCCATCCGTCTGTCCATCCGTCTATACATCTGTCCATCCGTCTATACATCTGTCCATCCGTCTGTCGATCTGTCCTTGGGTCTTTCCACTTCTCTATGCATCTGTTCATTCGTCTATCCATCAATCCATCCGTCTGTTCATCTGTCTGTCCGTTTATCTGTGAAAAGTCTATGGTAAACTTTAAAAATTAAAAATTTTTACACATACCCAGATATGGAAAATGGGTGAAAGCGATCGAAGTACACGCCTAAAGTATGACATAACATGAAAACACGGCTGCTTTCTGAGTGTTTCGTTGACTAATTGTAAACTGATGACCGATACCTAATAAAAATTTCCACGGTATTCCATAAATGCGGAAAAATCTGCCACGCCCACCTAATATTATAAACTATCGAGATATTGCTTTCACTAAGATGAAAGTGTTGAGTATAAAAAATTCGATCATTTCGATAATTTCCTTACTTACTAACTATTATTACCGTTTATCTCGAATTTTTTTTTTTCTGCAAACAATTTTCATATTTTTGGAATTGTTTTCACGGGAAATATTTTCTGTTTCATTACCTTTGACTTTTCTCAACTATATAGCAAAGCAAAAATAAACTTTTTTGCAAATTTCTTTAAAAAATTTCGTATTTATCGCCATAGCGAGTTGTGTGCTCTGTATGTGTCGATATGAATGTATATTCTTTCAAAAAGTAGTGAGGAGTATTATCAACTGTATAAAAAGTATTTTTCAATAATTGATAAGATTTTTTTACAGAAAAATGTTCTTTTTAAAACGTTACACTTATAGAGCGACTCTTTAAGCACTTTTTATAAGAGCTTTTCGTAGTTTGCCTCATCTTCTTTCTTCTTGTAGCATCTCAATGGCCTCACGTCATACTCCATGAAGAGCCCCACAAAACTTTTATTCTTTTAATAACAACCAGAAATAATTATTAGAATCCAAGTAAACTTCCCGAATATGAGAGCACATTACTACACCTCGATTTATGAAAAGTCTTTTTTTTTTCTCTACCAAATATTTCAATATTTTTCATTTGAATAACTATTCACTGAACAAATTAAAAAATTAATTTAACATAAAAAGTCATAATGCTTTAAAAACATGACGTCGTCCCTCCTTTTTACGCAAAAATAGGTCATCATCAATTTTCGTTTAGAGACAACTTCCCATGCAGATGAAATTTTATTAAGTTCGCTTTTATTTAAAAAAACATTTTGCATCTGATAAATTTCGTATAACCAAATCAAATCAGATAAGAATGCGAAATGTCAAAAAGAAAGAAATTCATGTGCATGACTATGAAGAAGAGCGAAGAGTAAATGAAAATAAATATTTTTGTGAGAAAAT
>KK351018.1:3873008-3925566 GCA_000671755.1 Glossina brevipalpis
TTTAGTAAAAATATTCATTTAAGAAGACTTTTTTTTTTTTTTTTTAATTTACACATATAAATATATAAAGACTTTTAGAAAAAAATAATTATTTGTACATTTTCAAAAATGATATAATATTTTATTTATTAATAATTTTTATGTGAAGAAAGAAAAAAAAAAGTCACAAAAACTTAGTTGACTTGTTTTTGTTTGTAAATAAATTTGTTTATATTCACAATTTACGAGCTAGGAGCGCAGTGGTTTTTATCATTATTATTGAAATACTAAGAAATATTTTCTAAATTTTCTAAAAAGCTTGAAAAAATTGACCCATGCACAAGTTTGTGTGTGCGTTGGTTAATATATTTTCCGTATGAAGCACGTTGCCGCTCTTCTTATTATGAAAGAAAGAACTTACAATTGTCTTCACCTCTTTACAAGAGCTTCACATTCAAAACTTCATCAATCCCATCAAACAGATATCCAGACATATATTAAGTATATATAATTTTTGATTTCCCAGTAACAGTTTAAGATGAAAAATGAAATTAAACGAACTCTTCGAAATAGTATTCTTGCTTCAATCCAACTCTAATGAAAAAAGATCATCACCTGATGAGAAACTTAAAATTCAAAATTCTCACCATCCGCCCCCATTGACAACATAAACTTATAAACGAAGTTTTAAATCACTGCGTGTGTCATTTTATAGTTCTAAGATCCGACACAAATAGTCACCGCTAGTTACGTCGAGTTAGTAAAAAACCATTCTCCCTTAACTCTTCAAAAGATTTTCGCTACAAATTTTTCTAATTTCGTTCCTTAACTGTACTACTAGTCTGATATAGATTCGTATGTGTTTTGATGATTCCCGGAAGTTAGAAAACCGTTTTGATAACAAAATTTTTAACCGATTGAAAAGATAAAGATAAATTAAAAAATATACGATTTTAGATGAGAGTAAACAAACACGCATCTCATTGACTACTGGATACACTACGAGCAGAAAGCAAACCATTCATTTGAATAAACAGAAAAGGTCCTGCTAACTTTTGATCACGATTTTATGTGTGTGTGTGTGTGTCCAAGATTTAGGTCTAAACTTTCTTCCATGTGAACTTCATTTATCCGTATTTCAATTTTCTATTTTCCTCAATTTTTTTTATCTATTTTTCTTGTCTTCTTTAATTTTAATTTCATATTAATTTATTTCATTTTGAATATAAAAAATAAATTAATTTTGTATAAAATAACATTTTATCTTTTATAAAATATATAATTAATATTTTTACTTACATTATTAAAGAATTTAAAAAACTAAAACTTGTCTTCACACTTTGTGATAATAGAATTTTTATTGCTGATATATATTTATCTTATTAAATTATAATTAATGAAAAATTCAATATTTTTTTTTTTTTTTTAAATTTCTTTTTGGTTTGTTTTTTATTATTTAAAAAAAGAAACTATTTCGTTTGTCACTGAATTTTTTAATTTCGTCGTTTGCTTTACTCTTTGCAATATTTTTTCGAAAATAAGAAAAATTAAATCAACGATCACCGCGTTGCAAAGCTATGAATAACACTGTTCTTAGCTCAGCAAACGTTTTGTGTTTTTGTAGCAAAAATGCACATACGATAATATTAAAATAAATAAAACTAAAACAGAAAACAAAAAAAAAAAAGAAACAAAGCGAGCACCAGCAGTATTATGCTTAAAGTAAAATTTAAAATTATACAATGTAAGAGAGTGATTTCTAAACACTTGACGAAAGCGGGTAAATTTTTTGTGTTTTAGTAAATAGAAATTTCGTAAACCGAAAAAAGAAATTATAAAAACACAAACAAAACAATGAAGCAGCTGAGAAAAGATTGAGAGTTCGTTCGTGCTAAGGTCAATTAAAGAGAGCGAGAGAGATCAAGCGGTTGAGAGTAATGCTTACACAACAACGGGAGAAGAGTTTTTTTTTAGAAACTTAACAAAAAGCAGTTGTAAATCTTAACAACTTATATACTTTTTCAAATTAATTAATTTTCATAAATGTCCATTTTTTAAAGTTAACTACGATTTGTTAACTTATTCAATTCACAACTAGTTGCAGCTCTTCAAACAATCTTATCACGGTTTTTAAGTTTTTTTTTCTTATTAGATTTCAATAAAACATTGCGTAATTTAAAGATGATTCTAAAATCTTAAACAAACAGTCAGCTTACAGTTATATTTGCGATTGTAACAATACCTTTAATAATTAATAATGGCAATAATGTAGGATTTATCTTCTTTTAACTGTGGCAATTCTGCTTTCATAAATTCTTTCAAAAAGATGTCTTCCGCGTAAAAAAAATATAGAAAATGTATTGTAAAACAGATCTCGTAACTTCTTAGTTATTTATTTACTTTATGCCGCACTAAATCGTTCTCGTGTTCAGGACTGAAAATGATGCTAAACGATTGATTCTACCGTGGGCTATTATCTCACTGATATAGAACGTGATATCTTTTATTGCAATTGATAAGTATCTTCAGTTATTTGAACCATGTTACGCTACTTCCATCAAAATTTTATGCGCTGCGGTAGATTAAATCGTTATTATTACATTTTCATTTGTTATGCTCTTCTAAACTGATAACAGGTAAGAGAAATACCTTTGAATAAAGCCAACAAACGTAGAGCGCTATTTGATAAAAAGCTCATTTACATGAAACTTGTTTATAACAAGAACTTTATAAAAATAAGTAAAATAATTAAAAAATGCGTTTATTAATTCATTAATATTCTTATAAACCGAGCCTTTTGTAAGGAGGCTATTATATAAGCTGTAAAAATTTAATAAACACCTTACTTTGGATGCTTATCTAGGTCGAGTCCCACGATAGAGTATAAATAAAATATTAATACCAATGCCTAACAAGCTGTCTAAAACGAAATATTGTATTCGGAAAATGTTGCAAAGTTTCTAATGGAAATCACTTCTCCACATTGCCTTTTATCACACGGTACTGTATGATGAGAAAAATATGCTCTATGCAACTAAGTCATTTTACAATTTTTTTTCTTATATGTGACACGAGCGCAAATGAAGTGAAATAAAACGGTGCAAATGATGTTATACAGTGGAACTGAACAAATCATGTTATTCAGGGGAACTGGACGAATGATGTTATTAAGTGGAACTGGACAAATGATCTCATTCAGTCGAACTGGACAAATGAAAACAAAAAATGTACTCCATTTTCATCTCCTGTATCATTATTGATACAGAAATCAATAATTACTAAAGAAAAAAGTTCCTAACATTGTAAAATTTTATATTTAATATGCTTCGGTAATGATAAACTTCATCTGGAAGCAGTACTCCATAAAAAAAAATAGCAAAAGAAAGGCAGCAACCCGCGACCGTGACAGGACTCGAACCTGCAATCTTCGGATTCGAAGTCCGACGCCTTATCCATTAGGCCACACGGTCCTTGTAATGTGATGTAAAATGCACTCGTTATTAAGTATCCTCAGAGGATAATACTCTTTATAGGGGTAGTTTGTGCTCGCTTATTACAGGGATAAAAACAATTTGAGCAGAGTTGCATATTTATGTTAATATTCAAATATGAAAATAAAAATGCGGTAAAACATTTGTTTAATAATTTCGAACATTTATTAAAATAAAGTTCTTAACTTTTTATGAAATATTAGAAGGAGGATATTGTAAACTGCATACTCCTTTTTTTTAGTACTCCAAATACAAATGTGCTGCTTTACTTAACAACACATCAATGAAACGGTGAGTAAAAAATACGAAGCGTTTTGGTGATATTTGTCTTTCTGAGTTTTGATTAAACTTTTCACATGCAACTAATTTTAAGTACTTTGCAAATTATCTTAAAAACATACACACTGAGAATGAGTGAATGCATATTTTCTATAAATTCTATTTACTGAATTATGGTCACGATAAACACAAATTGTTTTTAACAGAGACTTAATTTTTACAAAAGCACGCAGACAAAGATTGACAACAGCAATCATTTAGAAAACTCAGCAAAAATATTTATCAGATTAATATAAATATTTCGAATATGCCTCGAATCAGCCCATTCAAAATGTGCCAAAACGTTTATAAATGCCTTACTAGTTTATTTCACCGATAAGATCAAAGGGAGAAGGAATTTTGAAGTAACATCCTATTGACACTACTGTTTCTTTAGTTTCTTTACCAACAGCATGAGGCTAACAATTGAAATCAATAGAGAATGAAGTCTTTAGATTATCCACATCATTACCATCGCAGACCAATACGATCGGTCTTCTAAAATTTCCAAAAAAATTCCATTTGTACTTCTTCTGTACAATGCATGTATGTATGTATGTTGCTTTGAGAAGATTCAAACACTCGTCTCTGATTCATTTATCGAAATTTATTTAAATATTTTTAATCTACATTCCAATGCAATATATTTTCATATTGAAGTTACAGGGCTGTATTTTTCATCCTTGAAATATGTACAATATTTCCGTTCATTTTATGTTAATTTCCTTACACGGCAACTCTATATCGCAGCTGTCAAACTGTCAAGCAACATCAACGTGTTTGTGCTACTGGTAGTGTTTTGTTGCTTTTCTATTTTGTCGAAAATCTATTACCACCGAGTAAAACGAACATTTAATATTTTCCTTTTTTTTTTTATTTATCAAACGAATATAAAGAAATATTTTTAGAAACCTTTGTGAACGATGTGGAAGTTTTAAAGTTAAACAAAAAGCATAATATTTTCTCAAGAAATAAGTTTTAAATTTAAACAAGAAATATCTTTCCAAGCAGAAACAGCCTTTGAAAAAAATAACAGAATGGCTACAATGGGTGCAGGCCCAATGGTAACAGGAACAGATGGCACGGACTTTGAATATAGACAACGGGTAGCAGCACCTCATCAAATTAGGTTAATATGTTTGTAAAAAAAAAAAAAATTTCATTAATTTCTTTTAGATTTTCTTGCAGATAAATTGTAAAAGGGGATATTTATCCCATAATTTTTGCATAATTTTTTTAGGAAAACAAGTTAATACATAAATTATCAATGTATTGTTGTTATTATAGGGCTGTATTTTTCCTGTTAAAATATCTACAATAATTCAGTTGATTTTATGTTAATTTAGGCAGTTTGCCAGAATTTGTTTACATATTGTTTGAATATATGTCTCTCCCGCACTCAATATGTTAAATATGTTCTGTGGCTGGCTATTTATTACTACAAATTTGATTACTACTAGACTTAACGAGAAACCATAGAATATTTGTAATAGTTTTGTTCAAACATAGCCTTTTGATGTTCTATATTTAAAAGTATTATTAATACGGGCCCAATATTTTAAGTGCCTAGTCCACGTCGTCTTTTATATCTAAAAAAATAAGTATTACTACAAAGGGCTGCTATATTGAGCGTTGTTTTTTTTTTAACTCACCGAAATAGACGTCAAATTAACGTGAGAATTGTTTATGCTAAAAAGCTATATATATATATATCAATGTATATATATCAATGTTCAAAACTTAGAAAAATATACGTTTTGAAACTATTCCCAGATAAACTTTAAAGCTTTGCATAAAAGAATAAAACTTTAAACATTTCCAAGTCTAAAGTGTAAAATCGATAAAAAGTCAATACTAATGGACAATTTAGTATCTTTGTAGCTTTTAATATAAATTTAGTCCGTTTTAATATGATACGATTTCAGAATTTTGCTCAGAATATTATACATTTCAAAGTAAACACACTCTTCCTTTATATATGTTACAGAATTTGTCGTAAAGTTTTTATTATTATTAAATCGCGGCAGTATTTCTTTACTCATCGGAAATTTTTGTATAAATACACTTTAAAGCAAATGTACTCTTCTTTATCTTTGCAGTTTATTAAATAAATCACGACTGAAATATTGCATTTTCTTTCATGCTTTGCTGTTTTTTGTCATGTTGGCTAAGTTAACCTCAGATATATTAGATCGTTTGGATGTATTTGTTTTGGAAATTGAGGAATTAGAAGTGCCGACCCCTTTATGGTGGGAATACATATGGTTGGGTTCGTTGTTAACATCATTTTTGGGTTTATCTGCTGCTCGCGCCAACAAAATACGTAAAATGCAAGAATATATGATTGCTATCGGTTTATTTGCTGTATTACCTTTATTATATTGTTTTATTTACTATTTCGGAGATGTTTGGGAATATATAACTTTGGATGAAAACACCGACTTAGAAGAAAGCGAAATCTTTTTATGGCGCGTAAGTATATAAGTCTATAAAAGTACATATTTTTATATAAATTTCTCTAAAAATCTTTCACAGGGCATGCCTTATGGTTTATTATGGTACGCTTTCTGTTTTGTGGGTTTTCAGATACATGGTTTCACCCTTTATTTTTCCTATAATCTTATTAAGGCTTGGAAAGCACGTACTGCTGCCCGAAAATATCAATAAATCAAGTCAAATTATATTGGGAAATAATGTGTTATAAGATAGAAAGCATGATATATAAACTTACGTTTCAAATTATTTTGGTATGTTTATGAAAGGAAAAAAGAAATTAAGAAATTCTTTGACTTATTACTTAATGCGCAAAGAATTGTTAACTATTGTTGTCCGTAGAAAACCAAAAAAAGAAAAAAAGAGGTTATTAAGAATCTTAATATCATAAATAAATATATTTAAAAATATTGTTACGCACAAGAACTTTTAAATTAAAATAACGAAAGTTTAATTGCTTTCCTATAAATTTCTCTTATAAATATTATTGTTATCGCGATAAATCTGTTTTATCTTTTTTAATGAAGTTACTTGTTTAATAATTTAATATATATGTATGTTTATATATTTATGTGTATATATATGTACATGCACACATGGCCATAGTATTTGGTATTTAGAAAAACTGCTAAATGTTTAAATCTTTTAACTGCCGCCGTATTTAGATTAAAGAAGACAACTTGTAATTCAAGTAAAAAGCACGTCACTAAAGGATTTTAATTATTTTTAAATAAATTTTTAAAAATTATATATGAGAAATTAAAGCAAAAATTGAAAAATATTTCACATAAAATTGTGTTTTTTATCAAAACAATATCAAGAGATTTACAAAATTATAATTTCTTTTTATTTGCTCATTATCGCAATTTTAATTAAATATTTCCCTTTAAAGTTAAACATTTAAATACTTCATTAGTGCAATCTCATGAATTTAGAAAGATCAAGAAAGAAAGAGGACGTGTATGTGACACATTTGAATTGACGTACATACAAATATTTTATATGTTGACATTCCAATAGCTCCAAAATTTTGTATGTCTTCTTCTTAAGGAATAGAATATGAAAGTACGTTTTACATGTGTATTTCCTAATGTAGTGGTTATCTCCGTCACAAAACGAATATGGTTTTCTGATTGGTCCGTTTCATCGGCTAGGGGGGGGGGGGGGGGGGGGGGGGAGATGGGGGATGCGGCTTTCTCTTATTGGATGCTTCGATTGTCTTGCGTCTTGATCTCATACGTTAAAAGGAAAAAGATCTAATTATGCCGGTAGCATGCTGGATTTCTTAGACTTATGTTTTATAAATCGCAAGATTTTATTGATTTGGGCAGATTTTATACATTTGCTCTCTAACGTATATGAAATGAATGTACACAGGTTCACGGTTCAAAATCCTTTACAATACTAAAAATAACAGGCGAAACGGATACACGAACAAAAGATAGAAAAACCTCGACTGAAAAGCGTTCTCAGCAGTATATGTGTTATGTATTCATAAATTATCTTAAGGAAATAAGTGTAATTGTTGAAAATTAAGTGATCTAATAACAATGTTATAGAATAGACCAGTTAATAAATAAAACTATTATATAAAATAAATGATATATAAATAAATAAAAAATAATACATTTTTTAAAAAAATATTATTATTATTATTTTCATTACTGTAATTCCTAGACTAATGGAATCAATCCTTAGACTAAGGAAATGTATTGAGCCCGAGCAACATAGGCTATTGGCTCTTTAAAAAAAATGTGAAAAAGTTATAAATAGTAGTTAAAATATGATAACAGAGTCGGTTGTGTGGGTCCGCAATTCTGGCAAAATCTACAAAACTTCGAAATCATCTGCGCAATCCTCTTGTATTGAAGTGAATAGAGATGGCTCTTACAATTTGCTTACTTCAATTCCTTCCACGTTTTTCAATAAAATGCAAAGAGTTCTTGAGACAATCATCAATGGTGAGGAGAATCTCGACTTCCAAAATGTGATTGCTCTACAAATCCATTTGCAATAATAACTGTTCTGTTTTGTCTACTGACCGACTGATCAAAGGAAAAATTTTGATCTGCTTGACTTGGTTGTACCCAGTATTTTAATAATTTACTTAATTTTTTTTTTTTTAACTTTTAATTATTAGTATTTTAGAAATAAATTCAATGTTCTTCTTGACGTATCTAACACAACGAATTTTAATTATACTTCAAATAAAATATTCCTTTAAAACTATCACGAAGCTCATGCCCTACATTGTTTTTGTACGCGATTTCGTGTGCGTGTGAACATCATTGTTTACCATAGAAATACACGTTTTTTAAGGAAAACCACTTTTAATTATAAATATAATAAAATCCTCTTCATCAACATATGTTTCCCGAACGACACCAATTAACAATAACATCTTTGCAAAGGACTTTTGTATATGTGTTGCTAAAGCATTTCCTAATATCAGTTTTAAAAGACAATATTTGTATTATTTCACACTGAGCGTATGTATACAAATCACGTCTCTTCAGAGAACTAACGGTGGAAAAACATTTATATTTTGAAAAATAATGATTGACGTTGTCTGTTTACCGACGACGCTAAGAAGAACGATGTGTCCACTGCCCTCGCCGTTACAGAGTAAGTCCAAGTTAGTCCTACTTTACGCGAAAGCGAAGTTGAAGCTATTCTTTAAGCCGACTACTTGGCTCGCAAAAGCTAAAAATCACAGGTAGCCACCCCTTCCCTTAAACTATTCCAGCTGACACACCATTAAAAAATAAGCGGCTTCCCGATCATTAATTACGCATCGCACAATGGAAAACATCCTTGACAGATATATTAGAAAGAAAGTTAAGGAGAAAACTACTAACGCTACTATCGTCTCCAATGTTGTTCCACCACTGACTCAAAAACCACTGTTGAGAAAGGCAAGATTAGAACATTTGCAAAAGTTCGACTTCGTTCTACAGTTGTTTTGATTCGCATTCCAAGCGACTAATCCTATGGACAATTTGACAGAACCGGCAGAATATAATTATCAGTAAAACCTATAGAAATTTGTTAATAATATAAAAACGCTGCAGTAAAAGCTTTCGAAAATCAACTTGATGATGAAAGTTGTTTTGAAATAGACTCTACGCGGTCTGTTAATCATGCGAACTGATAATTCGTGACAATACTTATCTAATCAATAAGTCAACTAAATTATTATTAAGCAAAGAAATCAAGGAAAGATTCTTTTAACGCACACACACACGCTTCTTTCATAAAGTTTACAAATATTGTTTACATTTTACGTTTATCGGTCACATTGGTAGGAAGAGAGTTTCCAAATAGATTCTGTAAGCTTAAGTTTTCACTGCAATATAATCACTTACCAAATTTGCTTTTCCGTTATGCGAATAAACGATGTGTATGCAGTTATAGCTTGCAAGTAATGTATGAGATTCCTTATAGGAATCATATCAAATAAATAAAAGTTTTTGATTTTTCAATTTGACCACATTCTCATTCATGATTTTCAAATTTCATTTAATACAGATATGTTGGAATATGTTTCCCATTTACATGAAGCAAAAATGTATTAGCTCGCTGACAACCCTGATGAAATAAAATAAATTAATAATAATAAAATATATTTAATGCAGTTATCTATTATACCAACACTCTAGAAAAGACTATTGTTTCCAGGTGGGATCTAAAGCTACTGCAAGTAGAGATACGTAGAGATTCTGTAGATTTGATATATCGATCGCAATAGATAGTAGAAGACCTTCCGTTCTTGAATAGTGTGCAGTTCTCAGTTTTAGTGATATGCGTCTTTCTGTCTGACTGCCCGGCTATGTTTCATGATTGTAGAAAAAATAAAACCTATCTAAGTGACCTATATTTTCTTACATCAAGTTTAGACTTGGATGTAATTCGCCTAGAGTAGCTCGAATAAATGAACTTAAAAACTTTGCAAAATTCATTGCATTTTCCTCATATGATTACAATAAAAAAAATATATTACAATTTATTTTTATATTTTATTATTTATAATATTAATTTTTAAATTTATTTTTTAATTAAGACATTTCGAGTTTCAAATGAATACTAATATAACTGAGTATATATATCAAATGAAGCAAACCATAATAAATGAGAACAACAATAATTATCGTTGGTTTACATGGGCCAATAATAATGATTTAAGTTTCTTGTGGACAAACGATAAACGATCCTAATCTCTTGTGTGCCAGTAATCATTTGAAATTACCTATACCGGTAATCGTGTCGTATAAGTAACATATTTATTGTCATATATTCTGCAAAAAGCAGAGAGCAACAAAACTCTCTCTCTAAATCTTTTACAATAATGTCTGATTTAAGTTTCTCGTAAACAAACGATAATGATCGGCAAGTGTGTCGTATAAGTAACATATATATGGTCATGTATTCTGCGGAGAGCAGAGAGTAACAAAACCCTAAGTCTTTTACAATAATATTTGATTCAAATTTCTCATAGATAAACGATAATGATCGTAACACACAAAGTGATGAACATGCCAGTAATTATTTGAAATTACCTACACCGGTAAACGTGTCGTATAAGTAACATATTTATGGGCATGTATTCTGCAGAGAGCAGAAAGCAACAAAACCCTTAATCTTTTAGCTAATTTCTACTTAAATTTGGTTCGTATCAACTGAAAATATGTACAAGACTATCTTTTTCATTCTACTTATTGGAACGTTAGTCATTGTAGGATTCCCCTCTTTACCGCTGCACACCAAACATTATGATAAATTTGACTTTTTCGTTATCTTAACTATTTTCTTTTTCTAACTTTCACTAATTGCTTAAATAAACACAAAAAAAAAAAATAGATTTATATACTAAGCCCATCCTCCCCGTATACACACTTACGTAATTTCTTTTGCTTTCAACTATTTTCATAAATTTATTTAGAAAATTTCAATTCGAATGAGATCTTCCCTTAAAAAAAGCCCTTCCATTATATAAACCCTCTCCAAATTGACATTAAACTTGGTTTCTTTACACATGAGCGCGAATGTGTTGTTCTCTTCAACTCGGAGATATATTTGTATAACTTTTCGACTCACCGAAGATAGCCGCATTGAAAAAAATTGACCAAAACAAAAGAAGGAACAACAACAATAAAAACCCTTGCATTCAATCAAAGCATTTTTGCCGGACACGAGCGCACAAGCATATTATGCCAGCGGTTGTATAATAAAAATCTATAATAATCGTCACAAAGAAATCGAAAATAATTATATTATTATAATTAAAAAATAATGAGAAACATAATAAGAGTAAAAGCAAAAAAAAAAAAAAAACGAAAATAATATAAAAAAAATAAGTAAAAATTAAATGAAAAGCAAAACAAAATCCTGCGCAATGGGACGCAAGCTGCAACCGAGATGCAGCATCTTAAGTTTAAAAGAAAAAAAATCTGCGTATATATGATTGAAGACTAAACAGTAAATGCCTACACTCCGTTAAAACAGTTCAAAACAAGTGATGAGAGTGTTATATTCAAAAAAATTTATACGTATAAAGAAATTCTAATATTAAAAAAAAAAAAAAAAAAAATTTTTTCTTGCATAAAAATTAAAAGAAAATAATAAATAACAATGCGTCACGAAGAAACATATCGTCGTGTCACACGAGAAAAATTAGTGGTTAGAGGTAATACCACTATACGTACTTTGGATTCCACAACTTCTTACTTACCTATATTGCCTGGGTAAGTGTAATTTCATGCGTAAAATTAATGGAGGTATTATTTTATCTAATGGTCGTGCAATGGAGAGGAAATGCTAAAAATCGATTTTCTGTTTTAAACACTCACTTATCGTTGCCGTACAAATGTGGAGCAAAGAATGCAAAAAAAAAAAAAAAAAGTGTACTAATTTAAGAAAATTTAAATCCTTTTTTGGACGGAATTTATGAGCATCCAACAGGTACATCATTTTATTTTATTTTGTCTTAAGCGAATGGGTCAAAATAATATTCGAACATCTAGGGTAATTACAGTAGAATACAAAACAATTCGAGTACGATACAATACTTATGCATTAATAGGAACCAGCAACAAGCATTATAAGTACTCTCTACTGCTTTAATCACGTTCTTCCATCTCTTTATTATTAGAATTTTTATTAGAAGCATAGTTTTGTTTTTTTTCTTCTTCTTCTTCTTTTTCTCTTTCAATAATCTACTACATCTATCATCAATTGAAGAAAGCAGGCGTTGAACTCGTCCATGTTCTACAAATGCCTATCAAAGTATCTTTAAAATAAACGTAACAAAATCAGCGTAAGATTCTTAGAAAATTAGTTGCTCTAATTCACGATCACTAAATTTATATAAAAAACTTGCGATCGAAGGTGAAAATTTAGGAACTTTGTTTCTAGTTGATAGGCTTACACATTTTTATGCGGACTATGTAAGGACTTAAAAGTCATAATCAATTAAGACCTCTCTCTCTCTCTGTCTCGATTAACAAAATATACCTTACGATTATTGTAAATTTCAGTGAAATATATTTTCTAAAACTATTTTTAAAAATTTTTTCAAATTTGGTATTACAACTTAACTCGATTTTTTCAAATTTAAATTCATTTCTCTATGTTATTATACCACGTGCACCTAAGTAAGACATTTTCAAAAATTTGTTAAAAATAGTTCTGGAAAGCGGAATTTGAATTTACTTAGCTTGTGTTTGAATTGCATTTTCATACTTCATTCACTTGATGTAGATCAATAAGTTTGAAATTTTCTACTTTGAACGCGTTAGAGTCTCAAATTTGACTATTTTTCCATAGCCAGGTTATGCTATGGTATCAAATTTGAAAAAATGGTTAAAAATAGTTTTGTAGAGCGGAATTTGAATTTATTTAGTTTGTTTGAATAGTATTTTCATACAGATTCACGCGATATATGTCAATATGTTTGGAATTTTCTAATTTGGCCGCGTTAAAATCTCGAATTTGACTATTTTTGCCATGGTCGACCGCCGTCAACATATCGATTTTCAAGTGTTTATTGACAAGTATTCACTAAACAAAGGGGTTAATTTTTTATATAATTTTAAAGACTGTTTCATATAGATTCACATGGCATTTACAAAAGTCTCCTAGGTATCTTAATTTCGCCGTATTAAGCTTTCAAATCCAACAATAATTTGACGCTAACTGCCCGACAGATCTATTTTAATTATTTGACAGAGCTCTGTTAATGTTATTGGTAAATGTCTTTGCTAATTAAATTCGAATTAATCTTTACACCCCTTATAACATATATATGCAAATATTCGCTGTACAAATGACTTCACTCATCATAACTTGAGCCAGGTGTAGTTTAACATTCATGGAGACATCTACAGTAACAGCCCAAAAATAACCGTTCTCTGTTAACTTTTAGTTTGGACAGAAGGGAGTGTAATAGAATAGTAGTATTAAAAGAAATTATCATGCATATATTTAAATAAATTATTTCTGAAATATATTTAAAAAGTGGAAATACTGGTGGAGCCATTCTCATGAACTATCGCGAAAAATTCTAATTTTAAATCAATATAGAAGAGAAAAAAACTCTTTTATACTTAAAGAAATATTAGGTGTAGAAGTATTCTCTGTGAGTTTTTCACAAAATTCAACCCTAATTAAAAACAATTAAAAAACATTATAGTCGGACAAGGCCGACCTTTCTATCTCCTGCACCGTGTCTGATTTAATACAATTTTTCACTTATTTTCATGAAGAAACACGAAAAATTATAAATATGTTATAGTGTTGTCCAAAAAATAGGCCTACGTGATCCAAGACTTTTTATCTCAAACTTCTACTTCTAGGGACTCATTTTCATCATACCGCCTTTCATCAGAACGCTTACTTACTATTTTCATCATAATGCCTTTCATGAGAACGCTTACATGGAACTTGAATTAATTATTATCTCAAATTATTATTATGCACTCATTTGCAAATATTAGATCGTTTTTCCATAAAAAAGCTTATTTTTCTTCAGAATTATTGTATGGGGGGTTTTCAAGAATTGCTCCTTATTTTTTACATATACCCGAGTACAAGTTTCTATCGCTTTTTATCGAATAATATTAAAAATTACAAATTTTTTCAAATAAAAATCCTTTTCAAACGGGTGTTATATATGAAGTGATCGTAAAAATAGTCCGATCTATACTATTTTCAATAGCGTTCATTCTTGATCCAAAATACACCAGTAAATCAAATTTTATCGAAATATATAAATGTTGTATCCATGTCTATGGACAGACATCAGATAGATGAGCCTGATCAGGAAATGATTCTGAATGGATCGATCGCATAAAAGGTTGGTAAGCCCTTCTGAGTGTTACATATGTCTGCACCATCAATGCAAAATCGTTTTCTGAATCGATTTGTCTTTCACTCTGCATCTCTGTCCCTCTGCTTGTCTGTCCCTTTACCTTTCTGCCTTTCTGTTGTCGGTATGAATATTGTATTCAACGTGCAGGTTACAATTTTTGATATAATTTGGATTGGATCGGGCCATTTTAGTACATATAAAACGACTTATTCCCAAAAAAAAGTTATTTTGTGAAAAAAATTTGCAATTTTTAAAAGCGATGCGGAAAACTTGGACCATGAAGTAAATTTTCTGAAAGTTCTCTTTCGCAAAAGGATCAAATTTTTTTAGTATTTTATTATAAAAATTCATTCATAATAATGACATGTCAATCAACTGCACGTCCTGACATGTTTAACAAGTCAACTGCACGTCCATGTCCATTTTTTTGATAACAACGCATTAATCTATAAGTGTTTCAAAGCACAATTTACTTTACGACGAAAATGAACGACGAGTGAAATATCTTGGACGATAATATTATTATTGCTAAAATTGGATCATATCACTTCATGTCGTCGTCTCAGGTCTCCCCAAAAAAGTATACCTTTACAAAAGAATACAAAATTTTTATCATAAAAGTGAATGAGGAATTATGTTAGTTAGTTGCAGCGGTACAGGGTAATCAATCAGTCTTGCCTGACTACAATGTTTTTAATAGTTTTTTTTTTGTTTTTCATCCAATTGCTTCTAAGTATAGGAGTTAAATCACAAGTGCGTGTGCATCGCTTCAGGTTAAAAATTTGAATTAAACAACGTTTCTATCGTGCATCTTTCATTTGGGTTTTTAGGCAGGAAATTGCAATTAAAATAAGTATTAAACCGAAACACTTGTTCTAAAATGGTGGATGGTTTCAAAAAAATTCGTATTAATATTTAGTATTTCGAAGACCTATTAAAAAGTACATTTTTAAACGCTAACGACGTATAAACACGAATTAGTGTTTATTTTGCGTTAAAAGAATTATGTTGAGTTTTTTTTTTAGAGACTTTGGCATGTCAATGAAGCATTCGATGTAATTTTAAACAAGAGAATCTATTATTAATTTTTATATGAATAAGAATTTGAAATAATAAAACACACACACACACAAATGTTTGTTATTCAATTTGTATCTTAAGATTATTTTTTTTTTCAAGAGGTTCCAAATCTTTTTTATAACAAGATTTTCGCCATAATATTCGTGACACTAAATGAAGCCGTGCAAAGTCGTTCGTTATTCTTTCGTTAAAGCTTAAGTAAAGAAAATTTTAGGAATAAACTTAAGCATCACAAACTCACAAATCTAAAATTTTGAACGAGGAATGAGGAAAAAAATTAAAAGGTTTTTTCGTTAATTGCGGTCTATGCCGTATTTCCGAACATAAACTGCGTAAAAGAAAAACATAAATTTGCTTTTTTTAGATAAAGTTTTGAAATCATCAGAGCGATTTTAGTGAACAGTCAAGCAGTGAGATTGTTCTCGTTGATCGATTCATGTGTCATGTGGCCTGCATATAGTCGAAGACGTTACAAAAACTTGAAAAATCTAATTTATTAACTGGTGAGAGTTTAAAAAACATACGTTAGATAATAGTAAAATAAACACATGCTAAAAGACAATTTTTAATTGAGTAAGGCCGACTATTAATTGCCCCCCGGCTACCACACCAATTTCCTTTACACAATTCTTTATGCTCCTCATACCAAAAACATGTCAAAAATCATATCTTATTGCTATGAGAAGGGTTGCTTGAATATTTCTTCTAAAAACTTTAAATAAAGACTACAGCAACAACAGCAACAATAACAAACACTAAAACAAGAAGAATTTCAAAAGATGCACTTTTGTTACAATATTTTCTTAACTTATTTTACATTATTTATAGTAAAAGGACTTTAAGTTTATGAGGATGAAACAAGAACAACATCTGCAGTGATTTGAAACAAACTCACCGTTTATTAATTATTAATGAAGAATTAAGAATTATTTTTTGAATTTATTTAAGNACTCACCGTTTATTAATTATTAATGAAGAATTAAGAATTATTTTTTGAATTTATTTAAGTATGTCCGTCTGTCCGTCCGATAACTGCCCATATAATGATTTGAAACAGACTCATCGTTTATAATTTATTAATAGAGAATTAAGAATTATTTTTTGAATTTATTTAAGTATGTCCGTCCGTCCGTCCGATAACTGTCCATATATAATCTTATGTTAAATCTACTATATGCAATTTTTAGGATGTTTTGACGAAATTTGGCGCATTTACCGGTTTTAACTCAAAAATGAAACGTATTGAATAAGCATTGGAACGGACCACCCTCCATATATTGTTGCATTTAAAAACGGCTTTATAGAATTTTTTTTATATCTGGGCAAAAATCAATGAAAATTTCTATTTCTAAATGAATATGAAAAATTGAGATAGAATAGACAATTGGGACAATTTTGTTATGTCTTCCCATGTATGAAAAATGGTTACGAAACGAATTGATTGAAAATGTCATTTCGGCCACATGTTGCAAAAGTGGTTAAGGTTACATTCTTGCAGTTTGAATGGGAAGTTCCCCTACACGCAGCGTACTCACCAGACATAGCGGCTTCTCATTACCACTTATTCAGATCGATGCAGTATGGCTTGGCTGGCATGCGGATTCCACAAAGTTAAAGAATTTGCGAAAAAAAAGGTCGATTCATGGATAGCTACAAAAGATCATGGGAACTTCCGACACAGTATCGCCAAGTTTGCGAAAAAAATATGCAAAGGATGTAGAAAAATGATGGAACATACTTTGGCTAATAGATATTGTATTAATTTTTCCCAATAAATGATTTTTGAAAGTGAAAAAATTGGGAAAACTTTTGGAAACATCTAATACAACATATAGAACGAAAAAATCTTTATATGATAGCAAAGTTTAATTTTCAATGTTATAACAAAGGTTGTATAACAATATAATATACCAGGTAATGAATAGAAATTTCTTTGTACAGGGAATTGAATTTTACTAAAATTTGGATCGCATCAATTCATGTTTTCGGGCCCTTTTAGACCCATGTAAATATTTTCCTGACAAGTAAACCTTTACATGGCAACAAATTTCTAATATTTGATATTTTATGATAAAAGGTATGTGAAGAATTAAGTATAAAGTAATTAATAATCGGTCACATTCGGCTACATGGGGTTCACATGTTTTAATTTGAATTGTGAATTACATACATTACGTTTACCAATTAAATTGAACTCACTTATTACAGTATTACAAACAGCACGCGTAATGTTGAAGAATTATACTTGACTTTAACGTTAAAAACTCACACAGACACGAAATATATTATGAAAAATTCTGCCAAAAAAATTATCAAATGTTCATCTTGGCTCCATCATGGAGTACATACACAATTTTATATACAAATATTTAACATGAAATGCTAATAAATAAATACAAGTAATTTAGAATTGGAATTTTAGGAACACGTTTTTCTTTGGAAATTATAGCAACGGAAATTTGAACGCCCTTTCTTGAACAAAAATGAACAACTTAATGATTACAGAAACGCGTTATAAAAAATATAAAATAATCGAACAGTTATAGTCAATCGTTCGTCGACGACTGTTCATCGACTTAAAGACAACAGCTTGAAGATTTCCTTACTGCTATGTAGTACACACAAACACTTCTAAAAAAAAAAAAATAAAAACTATGAATATATATATATATATATATATATGAAAATATATATATAAAAATGTATATATATATATATATATATATATAGAAAATATATAAAATAAAAAAAATAAAATTTATAAAAAAAAAAAAATATTAAAAAAATTAAAACTATTTTTAAATAAGGGATTTACAGAGTTTACTTGAACTAATTTTTTCCTTTCAATACCTTTCGATATTAGTGGGTTCGAACTCTTTACTTGTCGTTTTCTTTTCGTTACTGCACCACTCTATAGTTATAACTAACATTAATTAGTTTCGACCTTTGAATTGTCACACTCCCTTCTCATTTTCCCTACGGTCATCAAGTTGAAGAAATTTCCTCATCAATTATTTTTTATCACTTACGAGCGATAAAAAATTCTTTTTAATTAGGATTATAATTCGAAAAAATTATTTAAGATTCATATTCGCCACAGAATCCAAAAAAAAAAAAAATGTTTTGAATTATATATTTTGAATAGAACTTATAACTGAACTCTTCTGAAAACAACATAAATCATCACTATTGTATCGTATATCCTAACTACTACTTATCTAACATTTTAAGAATTCTTGTAGCAAATAATGAGTGAAACGATTGAAAAATCTCATATCATCTCATATTTTATATGGTCGTTGATATCTATTTATGTTACAATGTTACAAACGATATAACAAAAGTAATAAGATTCCGTGGTTTTTCTCATAAGCTCTAAAACAATAGAAATGTAACTTCCTGTAACCTCAATTTGTGTTAATAGTGGCGCACACAATGTCCAGTTAGTTAAATAAAGAACGTAACGTAAACCCCCAGTTAAATCAACAGAGAGAAAAAGAGAAAGAAAGAGAGAGAAAGAGAGAGAGAGAGAAATAATATAAAGGAAATAACATAAGGAGTATTGATGAACAAGTGGTTTAACCCCGCCAGCCCCTCCCCCCACCCCTCACCCCCCTGGCTGAAGTAATTTTCATTTAATGTTTTCGGAGTTTCATTTTGTTGTTGTTGTTGTTGTTATTGTTATTGTTGTACTTTGCAAACTCTACGTATTACCGACAACTAAATCTATTGCTTAATATATCATTTGTTATGGCTGAACTAGCCATACTTCGCTTACATATGTACTCAGGACACGAACAAACTACAACAAATATTAGAAGAAAAAAAAATTCCAGCGTCATCAATGGTCAGTTGAACAGTAACCCTTGCGTGTAAAGGACGTTTAGTGCAAGTTTAATATCTTAAGAAAAGAAAAAAAAATATGTTATAACGGTTGAGAAAAGTTTCAAAAAAAAAAAAAAAAAAGAAGAACAAGAAGAAGAAGAAGCAACTAAAGCACAAGTATGTTTAGTTCTAATACACAAAATTGGTTCGCTTTAAATCCCGGTCGTTACGATTCAACAAATAATCATCATCATCATCATCATCATTATCAACGTCATCATCAATCGTCGTCATACGTGAATGGTAACTATCAACCGAATAATATGAATGCTGGATCAAATGTTTATTTGCATAAACGTTCAATAACAAACTCAAATCCTTCCCTGGAACGTTCACCCATAGCCGGAGATATACGGGTAGAATATGAAGTTGCCGTACCTTTAGTAACATCAGCAGCAACATATCGTCATACTCCTTATCATTCATTATGGGATTTACAAGAATGGTAATTAACTTCTCGATATTTACGACACATTTGGTACAGATAAAATCAATTAAGAAATTTATAACGGCCTTAGAGTTGCGAGCTTAGACATTCACTAAGCTGAATATATTAAGATCCTTATCCTTACATTTCAATAAAAATGAAAATCAATACCCGTCATCATCATAACATAATTACATAGTGTTCGTCTCATACCTTCCAAAACCCACCATTTGATTCAATAAGATTCTATCGATCTCTCATCAACATTAACATTTTTAATAAAGATTTGCTTCATCTTGGATTACATTTACATTATGTCCGTTAAAGAAACAATTAAAAGTATTCTGAAATAATTCTATCATCCAGCTTAGATTATCTTCTTCTTAGTAGAGCAAATTGTAAAGAAAACGTTGACGTAGAGAACAAATCGAATTATTCAATACCGATTTCGCTCTAAATCAAAAATCCCATAGATTTGCGAATGAATGAGTGTGATTGCATTGAATTGCGTACAATTACAACTTATTGTTATAAGTTAGTGCCCCCATATTACTCAGTTCGTGCAATTATTCTCCTACATAACTCATATATTTTAGTTTGGGGAAAAGGTAATCCATTCAATCTTATAAAAACTTCAGGACTTTATTTAACATTTCGAATTGGAAAATAATGAATAACCTTTTCCCCAAATTAATATAAAAAAATTTTAACTTCCAAGCGTCCGAGAGTATGAAAAATTAGTTGTAGGGCAATAAAGTACAAGTTTATCATTATTTTCTCTGCATAAAAAAAAAAAAATTTTCAAACTTTTATAATCATTGGGGACATACAAAATTTTTTCATTCCATATTCCAAGTATATATCAAAGACTCAATGGACTCTACATAAAGCATAAACATATGTTCTTAACATGTTTACCTATCTATCCCAACTGGGTTTCGGAATTGGCAACAATTGATACAAACAATTTCAATTTTTGAGCGAAAATGAAAGTGAACAATCCAAGCGTTCGCAAAGAAAAAAATATTTCATAAATTTATAGGGGTATATCCATACCGCCATTTTGTTTGTCACAACCAAGAGGAAGCGTCCAAGACCCAACAAAGTATGTTTACATTCTTGATCAGTATCAAACTTAGAATCGATTTAAGCATGTCCGTTTGTCCGTTTCTCAGTGGTACACACTGTCTTCGCACGCTCGTCATGAAGTTCTTCTTGATCAGCATCAAATTCAAAAACGATTTAAGAATGTCCGGTAGTCCGTCTGTGCTATGCCAGAGTCTTGGCTGCAAAAAAAAAAATGAAAATATTGTTTTCAAATTTCGCAGAAACATTAGAATTTCGTGGACTCAGATTGATATTAAAAATGAGACGACACACCTACTGTAAAATGTAAACTGATACATTTCCGCTTGCTGGGAGTTTAACTTACTATTCATATAAGTTACACAATAAAAATGTACTTAATATTATATTATATAAACTATAAAGTTTTAACTTTAGTCCAGGTCACGCCTACAGCATAAAAAAAGATGAAAACACTTCCGTTTTCTAGGTGTTTTGTTCACTACACATAGATTGTAAAATAAAAATTTCTACGTGATTCTACAAAAATAGAAAAAGTCTGCCACGCCTACTCAATATTATATTATATAAACTATCGACATTTTTTTTTTTATGTGATGGGTATAAAAGATTCGGCAATAGCCAAAAATTATTTTTTTTTTTTTTTAACTAAATTTTTCTCCGTCTGATAATCGGTACAGTGCCAAAATTTCTCTCATATACTTTCGTTTTTTTCCTTTTGTTATATGTAGACTTAATTATGTAAGGAAAGTAATAGCGCTAATAATAAAATACCAGCAAATGACGAAAATCAAAACGAATAAGTTATAGTCGAAGGTTTGTCAAAGACGCACTTGAATTTGTTTTGAATTTAGACTTAATTTGAATTAATTTTGAATTGAATTTGAACTGAATTTGAACTGAAATGAATTGTAATGAAATTCAACTGAATTTAAATAGAAATTATGATGATGATTTCAAATTGAACATGAATGGAATTTCAAGTAAAGTTAAATTGAATGAAGTGTAAACGAAATGAATGAAATTATCCGAAACTATCGGCTCGTTGGTACTTTTTTATTTATTATTATTAGTTATGAAAAACTCTACCGCAATGAGAAGCTTGTTTAGCAAGTCAGTACACATGGATTCAAATTTCATTGCGTTAGAGTTTTCTATAACCAATAAAGTGCCTCTAGCAGGTCAGTGCACTTTGGTTCAAATCTCGTTGCGGTAGAGTTTTTCATAACCAATAGGCGCATCTAGCAGGTCAGTGCACTTGGATTCAAATCTCATTGCGATAGAGTTTTTTATAACCAATGTGTGAAGCGCCTCTAGCAAGTTAATACATGTGGGTTCAAATCTCATTGTGGCAAAGTTTTTCATAACCAATAAAGCGCCTCTAGCAAGTCAATACACGTGAGTTCAATTCTCATTGCGTTAGAGTTTTTCATAACCAATAGGCGCCTCTAGCAGGTCAGTGCACGTGGGTTCAAATCTCATTATGGTAGAGTTTTTCATAACCAATATAAAGCGCCTCCATCAAGTCAATACATGTGGCTTCAAATCTCATTATGGTAGAGTTTTTCATAACCAATGTGTGAAGCGCCTCTAGCAAGTCAATACATTTGGGTTCAAATCTCATTATGGTAGAGTTTTTCATAANCATTATGGTAGAGTTTTTCATAACCAATGTGTGAAGCGCCTCTAGCAAGTCAATACATTTGGGTTCAAATCTCATTATGGTAGAGTTTTTCATAATCAATGTGTGAAGCGCCTCTAGCAAGTCAATACAGGTGGGTTCAAATCTCATTGCGTTAGAGTTTTTCATAACCAATATAAAGCGCCTCCATCAAGTCAATACATGTGGGTTCAAATCTCATTATGGTAGAGTTTTTCATAACCAATAAAGCGTCTCTAGCAGGTCAGCGCACGTGGATTCAAATCTCATTGTGTTAGAGTTTTTTATAACCAATAAATTAAAAAATACCAAAGAGCCGTTAACCTATATTGATATTGCTCTCAATTCATTTCTCTAGTCTAAGAATTCAATTCATTAGCCTGGAATAGCATAATAATAATATCGAATACGAATGAAATATATTTTGTTGAGGGTTTTAAAGTGCGCCATTGTCCCTTTTAAATATACTAAAATGTTATGTCAGCGCTACATAGAACTGGTTGTGCTACCTTCTAGCTCAATCTTTGGTTCAGTTTTATCTAGCGCGCTCATAATATTATATTTCAATACATTGTAGAGTTGCTTGAGTGCTATATGTTAGACAAAGGTTTTTACTGATTCATTTTTAGCTTTGATCTCATTTTTATTTGTGTTAATGCTTCTTTAATACTAGAAACGATGACCATTACACAGTGATATAAGTGATTTAGTTGTTATAAAGGGACACTCTTACAAACATGCACAAGTAATTTGCATAAAAATAAACTTATGAATGATCTCTTTTTTTGCACAATAGTTAAGCTAGTATAAAGTCATTAAAAACAAATTTAACTTAAAGACAAATAAAAACAAATTAGAACCTTACAGTTAGCTGAACAAGGTCAATTTTTAAGTACACTAAACGCTACTTCGAGCGTCTAGTGCATTACTTCGCTTATTGTTGTCGTAAAATCTAAAATCAAAAATCATATTCCGTTACCATAATGTGAAAAATGTTCACTCTCCCTAGAAACCTTAGTATCGCATGGACCAAAAAATTACAAGCATAATCCCAAATTTAGTAAAGTGAATTTTTCTTTTTCAAAGAACTTATTTTTTTCATTGATTTTCGTCTAAAATATCAAAAGTTAAAGCTTTTTGCAACATAAAGGATTACTTCTGAAGAGCTTCCTTGCACGGAAGGATATCAGAAGAGTAGATCTATGTAGGCCAAACTTATCGAAAACTAAACCGTTTTTCTGGACCACTTTCTATCGTCCTATACCAAAAACTGGACCTTGTTGTCCTGTAAATGATTATTTTTTTTTTTGGCAATATTGGGTGGGTCTGACTGATTTTTTCTATCTTGTTAAAATAGATCTGCAAATTTTTATTATCTACTTGTTGCAGTTTATAAATATGGAGCAAAGAACACGGCAAAATAAATAGTTATTTATGTCGCGCTGTAGGCGTGCCCTTCGAACGATTTGACGCCTTTTCAATATCAATCTGCGTTCTTTTAATTAACTGCTTTTTATTCTAATTCTGCACTAAATGATATTAATATGAATTTAATGGTAGTTATTGCCATAAAAATTACAAAATTCGAATCAGCTTTTTTGAGGTTATGTCATGAAATTTGTCTGATTTTCTTGCTACATTTCGATACTTCAATATTGAAAACTTGATATGCGTTATTTAGCAAAAAAAAATACCAAAAATCACACAATGCTGGCTTCTATAAAAGGTTATATGCAGTTCCAGCCCGACTTCATGCCAATATCACAAGTTCATGATTAAGTTCTTGAAATGAGTAATGAGCTTAGTTTCAACGACGGCTTTTCGAGCTTTATTAATTTTAAAACTTTCTTTGCAAAGTCAGTATTTAATTTTTTCGACTACCCTGGTTAAAAAAAAATATGTCCACCACCTCTGAAATTACCTGTAATCCAAAAGTTCCTAAGCAGTTATTGAAGCTTGTAAATTGAAGACAAACAGATATAAGCTGCTGGAAAACTGCATAAAAAGTCTACATTGCCTCATGCTATTGTTATCTCCTTTTTAATGCAATCATCGCAATTACAGATCGGAAGCGATTAAAACATTGATTTGGATTGATATCAATTGTGACTAATCTCAACCAGAGCGACCTACATTTTGGACGTAAAAATCTCCGCAATCAAACCTGATAAATGGTTCCTAAAGTGTCTGCTTATATTTACCTGCTGAATTGTAATATTCGCCAGTGCCCTCTAAAAACGCATTTTTAAAATACCTGAGGTGTGTAAGGGAAATCAGTGAAATTTGTTAGGATTTTCTCATACAATATGATTAAGTTTGAATTAAATTTCATCCTATACATGGGAGACGTTATTTATTACATTCGCATAGAAAAAGATATACACGACGATGATTGAATTTAATGAAATTCTACATAAGCTATCATAACAATTACACGTTTATGTGTATAAATCATTTTTATAATAAAAAGCTCAATAACCCGTTATTTATAAGTTTAATGAACTTTCACATAATAGAATTTGGAAAACGTGAGCACCACTAATGACGTTTTTCTATATACTGACGTCTTTGGTAAATGTTCTACACATTTGCATGTATGTATGCATCTCTGCGATTGTTTATTATATTAAATTTTTATTAAAAAAAAAAAAAAAAAAAAAATTAACTGCCGTCAGTCTTTGAAATATTTTATAAAATTCTATGTAATTGGAATATAAACACGTCATCGTTAAATGTATGCAAACACATACACATATTATCTTGTCTCGTTATAAAATATCTGTGGGTCGATCACCTTTCGTGTTTAAGTGCTGTTGACTTTGACTTTGTCTGTCGATTATATATACATGTTGGTTTTAATTTTAAATATATTTTTTGTTTTCTCTTCTCAAGTATTCATCGACACTTACGACATAATTATGGCAATAAAGTCTCCATTTGGGTATTAGGTAATTGGAGAAATTTTTCATCGCATGCGAGAAATTTTTTATTATGCACTCACTATACTTCTCATTTAGTCAGTTATTTTTATAGAATATTCTGGCATTCGATCTGAGTTGTTGAATAGTTGTTTGCCTCCATCAGTAAGGATAAACTGACATAATTATGGTAATAAACTTTTCCTTTGAGCATTCAATACTCTCCTTAATTGAGAAATTTTTCATCGCATGCGAGAAATTTTTTATTATGCACTCACTATTCTTCTTCATGCTAGTTATTCATTCAAGTTCATTCCAAGCATATATAAGAATTACATTAGAAAATCTTTCTTAACTCTAAAACGTAGTAGAATATCCTCGCATTCGATCTGAATTCTATTGAGAAGAGTGTTTACCTTCATCATTAAGGATAAAACATAGTATATATACATGTGCAGAACGATATTGAATTAGAAGAATTATTTAAATACAATTAAGCTTCAAAAGTTCATAATACTTCCTCTCAGTTAGCAGTGCTTAAGCGTATTTAATCGTTTTCTCTTCTTGAAGATCAGATCATATTTCAATGTTACCCAGTATGGCCAAATCGTTTGTTAAAAAAAAATCTTTCGAAACAAATCAAAAATAATATATTAGTTTGAGGAAGAGGTAATCCATTATTTTCCAATTCGAAATGTTAAATAAAGTCCTGAAGTTCTTATAAGATTGGATGGATTGATTACCTTTTCCCCAAACTAATATTTTGTGCTGATACTATTAACTCTCTGGATTCCTAAATTTATTCCTTATTCATTCATTATTCCAGCGACTTTTTTTTAATGCCCTTACTCTTATATCTTTTATTAATCTTTTTACTCTTATATTAGGTTGGGGAAAAGGTAATCCATCCAATCTTATAAGAACTTCAGGACTTTATTTAACATTTCGAATTGGAAAATAATGGATTACCTTTTCCCCAACCTAATATTATTAGGGAAATTTTCCAATTATGCTTAGCGTTTATTCTACGAAATCAATTTTGGATAAGCATCGGAAATCTTTATCTGCTTTTATTGATTTCTTGGAATTATTGATTTTCGAAAAATACTGCCGTCAGTACAACTCTTAGGCAAGCATACCAGCATTTAGAAATTTTACATAAGCATCTTGTATTTGTTAGATAAATGTAAGGAAAAGTTTTGTCAAATTGAGCTGATTTCATAATTTATCTTTTTGATTAGAAAAATGCTTGTTAAGAAATTTAAAACCTGTAAAATTCAAAACAACATTACAACAATTTAAGGATTCAATTAAATCCAGTTAAAAGAAGAAGAAGAAATATAATACATCTCAAACTAAGTGCTGACTTTGCTAAGGCTTAGACAAAGTACCTCGTGTTCGTTATGTGCCTTTTCTTTTTTTAGGCAACACAGCACTCTATCTATATTTGCTGAATACTTTAAGAAGAAGAAGAAGAAGAAGAAGAAGAAATTTAAAACCTGTAAATGATGGTTACGATGGTGTAATCTATGTAAAAGAGAAAAGTTTATTTTTACATTTTAAATTAAACAAGACCACATACAAGAAAATGCAAAAATTTGAAAAACAATTTTATATTTCTGCTCAACTATTCTTCTATTCTCAAGTGTAATCGTTAAAGTGAAGTATATATATACAAAGTATACCCGATAAAGGTGGTATAAACCCAGATATTACAGTTACGAAAAATGTTTTTTTGTTAATATTTATAAAAAATAAAATTTATATATGTTTATAATAACATTTTATCTATAATAAATCGCATTTCAAGTTACTGGAGATATAAGCTTACAATAAAAGGCTTCCTCCTTCTTAAACTTTAATAAACCAAAAAAATAAATCGCATAAGTTGAAAATAAAAACGAATTTATTTTTCTCAGTCAAGTCAGTGTTGAATTGAAGCTTCATTAAAAAATTCGTGTAAAAAGTAATAAAGGACATTATTCGATATATTTATCCACTTTGTGTCACGCATTTCTACTATAGTGCTATGTACAACACAAGTTTATCGAAATACTTTTACACAACTCCCGGCCGCTAATTTCTTTTCTTATCATCTTACATTAGCACATCATCAACTCCGCCCACAGGTCTATCGCATGTAGCTCGTATGATGGATTCTTTGATATTAGATCAATATCCGCCGTTTGCGTTCACAAAAATCACAACAACCCATCGACCGGCCAGAACTGGGGCTGTTAAGAAAAGTGAAACTACCAGAACTACGTCAATTGGTGGAGCGGGATGTTCAAATCATTCATCATCGCCATCAGCTACTGCAGCTAACATCTCTGGCATAAAGGTTAAAAATCGTCTACCCACTCAAGGTTCGAGAAAAACAAGTGATGTAATTTTTTTAGTTTCATTATCATATCAAAATTATTTTTATTTATCAAAGAAGTACCACCGCAGCCAAGATCTGGTACGAATCTTCCTCCAGCCAATAATACTACCAATCCATTAAATCCGACTTGTAGTACCAACGCCGCCACATTTCCCACACACAACGATAATCGTTGGATTTCCTCACTAAGACGACGAGATCCCGAATTACAACCTACTTTGCCCTCAATTAATCTAAGTCATCATGGAAGTTCTCATAACGTTGCTGGCAGCGGTAATGGTAGTGGTTTAGTTGATCGTTTAGATAAAAGCCGAAATTCGCGTAGCCTTAAAACCTCGACTATGCCAAATCGTAAAAGTCGCTCAGTTGAAAGAGTTCGAACACGCAAATTGGTGACTACGCAAATCAAATTGAAAGAGAAAACTAAAAAAAATTCTATAGATGAAAATTCCAATTCCGATGATCAAGAAGCGACATCTCTCGAGGAAAATTCTACATCGTTAAGTACTCCGAAGAATTCACCGAAAACTACCACGAAAGCAAAAGTTTTCACTCCAATCGGTTATGAACCACATTTAGTAGAAACATTAGATAAAGATATATTGCAAAGAAATCCAGGTGTTAAATGGACCGACGTAGCCGGACTTAATGAAGCTAAGACCATATTGCAGGAAGCTGTAGTTTTACCAATAATAATGCCCGATTTCTTTAAAGGCATACGTAGACCATGGCGCGGTGTACTTATGGTTGGTCCACCGGGTACCGGTAAAACTATGCTGGCTAAAGCGGTAGCTACCGAATGCGGTACGACATTCTTTAATGTATCCTCCTCTACGTTGACTTCGAAATATCGTGGCGAAAGTGAAAAGTTGGTTCGTTTACTTTTCGAAATGGCCCGATTTTATGCACCAAGTACGATTTTTATAGATGAAATCGATGCTTTATGTTCGGCAAGACGAAGCGATTCCGAACATGAAGCCAGCCGCCGCTTTAAGGCTGAGTTACTAATACAAATGGACGGCTTAAACGCTACCATGCAAGAGGAGAAAGTAATAATGGTACTCGCAGCTACCAATCATCCTTGGGATATCGATGAAGCATTCCGTAGACGGTTTGAAAAACGTATTTACATAGCGCTTCCAAATGGTAAGATATTAATTGACTTTTAAAATATGAAATATTAATTAAGATTTTTTTTTTTTCGTACTTACATAGAGGAAACCCGTTCGGCTCTACTTAAGCTTTGCTTAAAGGATGTAAACCTTTGTTCCGCTTTGGATACAAATACCATTGGTGATCAATTGACAGGTTATTCAGGTTTTGATATTAGCAACGTATGCCGTGATGCTGCTATGATGCCAATGCGTCGACAAATATTTGGACGCACACCTGAAGAAATCAAGCAAATAAGACGTGAGGATGTGGATTTACCGATTACGTTGCAAGACTTTCAAGATGCTATGCAACGTACCAAAAAATCTGTATCAGCTGATGATGTTAGCCGCTTTGAAAAATGGATGGAAGAGTACGGCTCATGTTAGATGCAAGACACAATACCAGTTTGCTCAAAATTTTTCTTTATTTATTAATTTATTTATATATATATTGCAAAGGTAAAGATTAAAAAAGTACTCTTAAAAAATTTTGAAAATTTTTTCCCACCCAATTTCTAAAATATCTTTTGGACGAATAAGAAAATTTGAAATTCATTCCAAAATTAATTTGTTTTCACCAGATTGAGTAAAAATAATATCAGAAAATTATAAAATATTACATTAAAACATTGATGGCGAAATGAAATAAAGGAAAACATTTATAAAAATCGTAAGTCGAGCCTTATTTCAATCTTTCGTTTTTATTGAAAATTTTTAAAATTTTCCGACTGTGTGATGTTTTCATTAAATACAATTTAATCTGAGCTCCACAATCCTAATGAAATCTAGTATTGATTACAAAATTTCTCAAATTTACTCTCAGAAGATAATTTTTCCAGCTTCTCTTGTATTAAAATGAATTGCAATACTTTTGTTACATCAATTTACGCTGTTTATATTCTTCCTCTTCTTCCTTCCTTTTTTTCAAGCAATTGGACACAAAATTTGTTGATGGTGATTTTAATACCAAACGTCAATGGCGAATCTACAAATCTAACTCTAATAGCAGCTATTCTGTTTTGTCCACTGATAGACTCCTGGCCATCTAATTTACCGTATCTAACTTTCCTCTATTCACACTAATCTATCTCCATATTTTTAGTAATGATTCGTTAATATTGACCACTGCCCATTGATTATCAATTTCGACACAATTCTTCATTAACTCTCATTTAAATGTAATCTCATAACAGATTGGAACGATAATAATTTTTACTTTAGTTTGAGTTTGCGAAGCTCTTCGGAAATAGATGTTGCAGTAGAAGAATTTACAAATCTTACTCATTAAACTGATTTTACATCTACTCCAAGAAATTCGGTCGAGATTAAATAAAAGGCATTTGAACAAAACTATGAGGAACCTGCGTGTAAGCGTAGCTGAGGCAGGCAATGAATACATTAATAATTGTTTAATCGACATTAACTCATATATGTTTGATGACCATTACTTATGGAAAGCTACAAACTATCTTAAAGGATTGACGAGTCAAACTTATAAGTCTGGAAATTAGTGCAACAATGATGTAAAGAAAATCGAAAGCTTTGCTCATTATCTTAAAGAAACTTTTCAGCCCAATAATCAAAGAAAATATTGGAAATGCTAAAGTAAAATAAGAACTTTTCCAATTCAATGGAAATGCATCATGATAGCTAAACCAAAAAAGAAATCAGAAAATATTGTAAGCTCATATGAACCAATTACTTTAGTGATAATAATTTTCAAAATATTTGAAAGAAAATCTGACCAGCATTTTCGATTTAGAGAATAAACATAGTACTTACAATAGTTCAATCATATACTAGATAAGCCATTGAAAATGAAAATGAAAGAATCGTCCTCGATCGAAAAAATAAACTTTAAATAGTATTTCTACTGACATATTAAACTTTCACTTTTTTTTGAATTTAAAAATGTGCTCCAATTTTTTTTTGATTCGTGTAAATTAAAAATTTCTGAAAAAAAGAAATTAAACTAAAAATCTCTTAGATATAATTCATAGTTGTATATATTTTTTTTTCTTTACCATTTAAATTTAAAAAGTAATCTTCCAACAATTTCAGTAAATTTTATAGTCACATCGAAGTCACATCTAAAGGCGGTATATGAGAAAAAAAATTACGCCTACAAAACTCTAAAGGATAACATTATTTATTATTTTTGAAGTGCACGCAATTTTTCAACGATTTGCATATAATTTTTCTCCACTAATACATATTCCTCATGTAAACGTTCCACACGTTCTTGTAAGCTTGGCAAAGAGCTGCGTAACCACTGAGTATCGATTTTGGCTTTTTCTAACTTCTTTATGTCGGACAGCTGTTTATGATAGGAGGCATTCAAACGTTTTTTAACTTCCAAACGATAACCAGTATAATCTTCCTTATCATGAATGTTTGTATACAATAAACGTAAAACTTCATAAACTTTACGACATTGACGAGGATTAAGCTAAAATGTAATTAACAGATTTAAAATATAATATGAAAGAACAATGGAATCGACAAATTTCGTAATTCTCATCTACCTTTAAAAATTCCTTTGCATCATTTATCATTTCCTTAGTAAAGCCTTTTTTTATTTCCTTGCTTCCAAAAGAACTTAAAGCCATACACAAACGAGCATCTACAAAACTACGCATACGTTGAAAGTCATCTGAAGGGTCTTCAACTGTTATATCCAGAACATTTTTTTGACTTTGATAATATTTATAAATTGTTTCGAGAAATACTGTGCCAATGCCTAACTTTTGAAACGGTGGCAAAACAAGCATTTGGCTAACACGAGGTCTCACATGCTGGGGATATGCATAATATTCATAAACTGTAGTATAACCGACAGTAGCATAAAACCAATCACCATTATCGTTTTTATATTTCTCGTAACTACAAGAAGAAAAAATATAATAAAATAAAAAAACTTCAACTTACCAAACCTACCATATAAAGTATGACCATTGTGCATCGTCTACATCAATATAGGAAGCCGCGTCAACGAACCACAGTATAAATGTTTGTAAACGTGAGAAAAATTTCAAAAATACCGTCTGCCCATAATTACAATGATAAATCTCAAATATACGTTCTTCGTTGTTCTCCGAATTCAAATGTATGTGTTCCCCAAGTTTTTCACCAAATGGCTTAAATTTGTCGGCCTTATCTAAAGTCTTTAAAAACTCATCTACATTCACAAAATAGCATCCTTCCGGTAGTTTTTCAGCTATAATAGCTACAACATTATCAGCTTTCATAACACTATTTGGTAAATCGTCGACTTTTTCCTCGTATTTGACGTCTAGATAAGTATGCAAGGGTCCCGCTGTATAAAATATGCGAACTTTTAAATCCAAATAACCAAATATGCTTTCTGCTTCACCGAAAATTTGATGAGCCATTATGGGATGAAAAACCAAGGCATCATTATCCAAGTCTGATTTAGAACGTACTATATGAAAAATGAGTTGAAAATGAAATAATTCAAAACTTCTAAAAAGGAACATTGAAAAGAATTTACTTAATTTAAATTCAACCACGTCCAACGCGCTTGATATGTACTCCTCGAGATCTTGCAATTGAGCCATGCGGGATTTTTAGAATAATTCTTTAGAAATTCAGAATGTTTTCTACAAATTGGCGGGAAAGCCTCTTATATATTTTCTATGGTAATCGCTGATACACTTTCTTATTTGAGGTTTGTTTAATTTTGTACATTTGAAATTAATTTTTTTTACACATTAAACTTCCTTTTTATTTTAAAAGCAAATTTTGTACAATATTTTGCAATAAAAAAGCGAGTCGAATATTAATAAAATTTGTCAAATAATTTACATACTTTTGCTTCTTTCGTTTAAGCATTCATTGATAGTTATTGACATCAATGAAACACAGGCTTGTTATTTTTCACATGTATGCAACTGGTTTAAAAAAATCTTCTCGCAAATACGATATAAATTAATTTATTAAGTTATTGTTTTCTAAAGTAGAAGGTTTTTAATTTTTTTCTTAAAAACATATAACCTGAAGAGAAAAATAAAAATATATTTAATAAAATATCTGTTAATCGCAAAATTTCACTAAGATTTAACCTCATAATTTATACTTGGCAATTCTTTTTAAAATTATCTATGTGCTTCTATAGTTCTTTTATTTGCTACTAAAAATTAACATGCGTGGCATGATTAAAGCAAAAATAATATTTGGTTAAAAAAAAAACGCCGCATTGCAATTTCTTTTCTTATTGAATTATTATTAAAAGTTTTAAAGCTTTCTAAAAACCGTTCCCGAGCAAAATGTAAGATTAGTACAAAGAAATGTAAAAACTTCGTGTTTATTTGTTACTAACACTATCTTTTCTCAAATATTTATAAATAAAAATTGTCGTTTTAGTACATAAAATGGACAACTATTTGTTTGAAGGCGGTCGCATTACTAAAATGGAGGTCGATTATACTTCAGCATGTGATGAAAAAATCCCGTTGGCCAAAGAATTAGCTAAAAAAAATCCAGATTCATTTCATGAGGCCATTGAAATGTTATTGAACCTTGAAAAACAAACTCGTCTGGGTGCCGATATGGTATCCTGCTCGCGGGTGTTGGTAGCTATTTGCCAAATTTGCTTGTCGGCCGGCAATTGGAATACTCTGAATGAATATGTCACGTTATTAGTTAAGAGACGTTCGCAGTTGAAGCAAGCAGTTTCTAAAATGATACAAGAATGTTGCTCTTATGTCGATAAAACCCCTGATAAGGAAACCAAATTAAAATTAATTGATACTCTTAGATCCGTGACAGAGGGAAAAATCTACGTAGAAATTGAAAGAGCAAGGTTAACGAAAATATTGGCTGACATTAAGGAAGCGGATGGTGACATAGCTGGAGCCGCTGCAGTAATGGAGGAACTACAAGTTGAAACATATGGATCCATGGACAAGAGAGAGAAGGTGATTTATCGATTTTTGGGATTTCGATTTTAAATCTTCTTTCCTACTTAATTTCAGGTTGAATTAATTTTGGAGCAAATGCGCTTGTGTTTGTTAAAAGAAGATCTAGTTTCTACACAAATTATAGCCAAGAAGATAAGTATCAAATTTTTTGATGATCCTGCCCAGCATGACTTGAAATTGAAATATTATGATCTAATGATAAGGCTTGATCGTGACTCTTCCTACTTGAAGACTTCACGCCATTATCAAGCCATCGCTGAACCGCCTCGTCAAACGCCTCCACCTGAACCCTTGGAAGAAAGCAAAAAGAAAAGCGTCGCTTTCAAAGAAGATGATAAAAAGAAAAAGGACAAAGAAGAAGAGGCCAAATCGGCAACCGCATTGCCTCCTGTTGAGTTGACCCCCGAACAGGACAAAGAACAGAAGCAAAGATTAATATGCGCTGTATTATATTGCGTTTTGGCACCATACGATAATGAACAAAGCGATATGATGGCAAAGTTATCAAAAATTAAGAAATTGGAAGAAGTGCCGATTTACAAGTAATGATATTTACCCCCTCCCCCCCTAAGAAAACTTTTTTTTTTTAAAAATCATCTTATATTTGCATAGAGAAATTTTACGTTTATTCATGTCAAAGGAGTTAATCAATTTCGATACATTTAATCATGACTTTGGTACAGTATTAGCCGAAAATGATATGTTCCAAGATAATACCAAGCATGGGCGTAAATGCATTGCCGAACTTAAGGATCGATTAATTGAGCATGTAAGTAATTTTCTTTGCCTTGACAAACAAAAAAATCAATTTTTCTGAAACAAAAATCTTTAGAATATTCGTATTATTGCCATGTACTACTCACGCGTGCATTTGAAACGTATGAGTGAGTTATTGAATTTACCTGCCACGCGCTGCGAAGAATATCTTTCGAAGTTGGCCAACAGCGATACTATACGTGTTAAAATTGACCGTCCTGCCGAAATTGTGTACTTCACCACCAAAAAAAGTGCTTCGGATGTTTTGAATAATTGGGCCAACGATGTTAATCAGCTCATGTCATTAGTTAATAAGACCTGTCATTTGATTAACAAAGAAGAATGTATTCATTCTGTAAAAAGCATTGCTGTCGAAGAATAAATGTAAATGTTTTATGAATGATGATGGCAGTTATTTTATATTGTAATGCTATGTAAGCATATACACCATTCTAAGTTTCCTGTTTCAATTAATAATTATGTAATTTCCTTTTCTTCACGAACTTTGCATAACGTTCCAAATTATCCACGTAAATGAAAATAATAAAGAAATACGACTGAGCGTAATCTAGAATCAGCAACATTTTATTCTTAAGTTACGAAAAATAACCGAAAGAATTATATTTTTCTATTTACACGTGACATGTTTTCAAATTTATAACAGTCTGGGTTCGGTTCGCTGTTGTCGATATTAAGTGTACTCACGTATAAACGCATAAGTCGCGATATTTTTTGTTCGTTGCGTGGTCAACGAATTCGTGATATATTACATATTTTTTGGCTAATATTTGATGACGTTTGAATTACCAAAAAAATTCATGGAAATGTAAGTAGCATTTTGTTTTTCTACCAGTTGGCGTCTCAAAATGAAAGGAGTAACGAAAATTGACTGTCAGGTAATGAAAATGCATTTTCCTCATATGAAACATTTAAAAAACAACATCAAAATTGTAATGTTAACGCTTTGTGTATAACGGTCTAATGGGTAAAAGATTTGATTAAAACGAAAGAGTTAAACGATTGTCATCAAAAAAGAAGTCGATGAAGTAGGTTGGCGTCTAGTGAGGAATTGTTGTATTTAAATTTAAAATTGATTTAGCAGTGAGAACGTAACCTATTATTTTTTGTCTACATTTGTAAATTTGTTTAAGTAATAATCAACGAATGAGATTTCAAGTCATCTTCGAAGGTAAAAGTGAATGCAAAGAACAAAATGAAATTGTCACAATCACTAATAGCTCAATAGTGCAATGAAAGAGGTAGCTTTATATATATTTTTGTCTTATTGTTCCAAAATATATTTTCTTCAGTGAATACGAAGCATATATTACAAATGTGCACCAACTGTATAAGCGTTCGGATAGATGACACATTAGGAAAAATATATATATCTCTGTATGAAATAAGAAATTTGATCAAATTTATCGTTTTTGCCAAGCATTTTTATCTATCAAATTGCAAAAAAGCATTTGTTTATATATTATTATTTCTTGTTAAGGTGGAAATGATATCGTCTTTTATATACTTTTTCGTATAATAAACAACGTTGAATTTACATTGAATTTATACGGTTAAGAGAAACATTAAGAAAATAAGAGAGACGCTACAAAAGAGAAAGAGTGCGTGATTTTTGTTTCGGCTAGATGGGGCATTAAAGAAATGAGAGTATACAAATATACGTATTTGTTCGTTTTTTGATAAATAAACAAATTGAAATCATGAATGAAAATATGTTTAACTTAAAAAAGCAATTACGAAATATTTCAATAAATTGGTAAAATTTTATTCCTCCCCCTTAATTTTTCTGCTTGTTATTAATGAAGAGAGAGAAAACTTCTTGTCGATTTTCTCTTTCGCTTTTTATGCGTAAAAAAGCATTACTTCACAAAAACACACTTTACTCTATAACTTCAGTTGTGCAGAGAAGAAGAAGATTTTGTATTTTGTACCGAACTTTAAAATTCATACATCCATACATACATTCATCGCAACCCGTAAAGGCACTCAAACATATTTACTAAAAAATTGCAAAATCGTATTCAATTTTGAAAATCTACTTGTTTTTCTTGGAATGTTTCTATCACTATTAATATAATTTTGTTTAGAACAAAGAAACAAATTCTTCGACCGGACTTACTGATGTTTGAGAGGATTTCTTTACATTTAAAAAATGAATATATTCATTTTGTCTGATATTAACTAAATCAGAATAAAATATAATCGGATTTTAATTATAAATTGCGCTAAATACAACAGAAAAAGCGCTAACTTGATATCATTGATTTTCTCTTTTGTTTATCAAAATCAGCTGGTTTATGAGCTGTGGACTTTCGATTCTCTTTACTTTCGCCATATAATAATTGATACAAACTTAGGAATAAAACTGGTTTTGCAAGCAGTTGACGTAGACATTTCCAGAAATTGAAGTCACTTTTGTAACAATTTTAAGATATAACAACGTTATGGCAGAAAAAGAAGCAACATTTTTAGCATCATTTTTAATATTTCTCCATTTATTAATTGATCACGTTTTGGAATTTATTTTGGGCTGGTATTTAGGGCCAAAAAGGCAGTGTATTTTATCACAGGACAAAGATCAGGAATCAATTGTTTCGAAAAGTGCTGTTGAATTAGCTCAGCTTGTACGTAAACGTAAATTGAAGTCTTACGATGTTGTTAAAGCCTACCTTGGACGCATGGAAATACTAAAACAACAAATAAACGCTATCATGGATGGGCCATTTCCAGAGGCTTTAGAAGAGGCAACTGAAATTGATAGGAAATTGGATAATAATGAATACTCTGAAAGCGAACTGAAATCCAAACCATTTCTAGGTGTACCTTTTACAACGAAGGACAGCACAGCTGTCGCAGGGAAATTGCAAACACTTGGTTTAATTTCGAGAAAAAATGCAAAGGCCGAGGAAGATGCTGAGTGCGTAAGGCTTATGAAAGAAAGTGGAGCTATTATTATCGCTACATCAAACGTCCCCGAAGTTAATATGTGGTGTGAAACTAGAAATAACCTAATAGGTCAAACAAACAATCCCTATGATTTAAGAAGATCCGCTGGAGGCTCGTCAGGAGGGGAGGCCGCTTTAATATCTTCATGTTGTACAGCTTTTGGCTTAGGCACAGACATTGGCGGATCCATACGTATACCAGCGTTTAAATGTGGTATTTTTGGTCACAAGCCTACAAAATTTGCAGTGGATACCCGTGGCTGTACATTCCGTACTGGTAAAGAAGAACAAACAATGGTAGTTGCTGGTCCAATGGCTCGTTATAGCCGGGATTTAATGCCAATCTTTAAGATATTGCTTAGACCTGAGGTCAAGGAGAAAATGCAAATTGAGAAACCAGTAGATTTGAAAAAATTACGTTACTTTTATATACCTTGTAATAGAGTGTGGCAATGTAATCCCATAAATAACGAGACTCAAATGGTTATGCATAAAGTTCGTCGCCATTTTCAAAACTTAACTGGGAATGAAGTGCAGCTGCTTAAATTGCCTGGTACTGAATATAGTCACAAGTTATGGCGTTATTGGATGACGCAAGAACCTGCTGAATTTAGTAAACTTCTAGGTAATGGCATTGAGGTTCATCCGTTCGCTGAATTGTTGAAAAAACTTGTAGGAAAAAGCGATTTCACTATGGCCGCCATTTATGGCCTAATAAATTCTATATTACCGCCAGAAAAGGAAGAAAAAATGCGAGAAATAACTTCAAAACTAAAGCGCACATTGAAAGAAATTTTGGGAGATGATGGAGTTTTGTTTTATCATAGTTCTCCTAGGACAGCACCATTTCACTATTATCCTCTAGCTAAGTTTGTGGATATAAGTTATTTTTCCATATTTAATGTATTACACACACCGGTCACCCAAGTGCCAATGGGTTTGGACGCCAATGGTATGCCAACCGGAATTCAAGTCGTATCCAATGAAATGAACGATCGCCTGTGTATAGCTGTAGCTGAAGAATTGGAACGAGGTTTTGGTGGCTGGATTCCACCATATAATATTAAGAATTAATTCAAATATTATTTCTATAAAGATTTGTGTGAAACATAAATAGTGGAAAGTAAAGATGTAATAGAAAATCTTTTTCAATAACATATACTTAGGTCAAAACACAAAGGTTAAGTAAGGAAGAGTTTTAGGTTGGCAATGCAAATATATGCATTCGTGTTTAGCTACACTTTTGAACTTATTGCTGTTTGGTCATCTCCACCTTTCTAGCAATCAGAAAAATGATGGGCGTAAAATCGAATCGGGATCTGGTGTTCATATTAAGAAGACTCTTTGGCGTAGGTGTTTACAGATGACGCAAAACATCTCTCTCATTAAACATTCAGTAATTTTTTCTTATTTTCGATCAATTCCCTATGCATTTCCATTACATATGCTTTAGACTTAGGGGGGATTTTCAATAAACTTTTAAATTCTTTGCAAGAATAATACATCGCTATATTGATCTTTCATTTTCCTATTCTATGGCAGTTTCGATAACAATCCAATAACGAATTATTACATTCGGTGCATGCACGTTTAGGTTCATGCAAAGTCCATATAGTCTGATGTTCGCATTTCCCCAAATATCGCTACGTTCAGCATTTAGGAAATAAAAGTGATAATGTCTACTTGAACTTTAAACCTTAATTATCTGATCTTCCACTGTTAAATTTTATTATATATATTAATTTATCATTTTAAATCATCATTTTTTGCGTCCAACAATACATCATCATATAGCATACAGGTAACCGATATGAGTCATGCGTCATAAAATTAATGAGGTGCGCTATAAAGTGTGTTTATTCATTTTTTTATTTATTTACACACATGAAAGGGAGCTAAAATCAAATTAAAGTCAAATTAAGTAGACTAATAAAAATAAGACTTATGGTAAACATTAGGCTTTAATTTTTATTAAAAAAAAAAAAAAAAAAAAAAAAAAAAAGAAATAAACAAAAGTACAAAGAACAAACAAAATCCATGTATAAATAACCAAGAGAAAAATGAGAGGCTCACATATAAATGAAATGAAAATAGACACAAAAAATTGAATAGTAGGCATGAAAGTTCACAAATGCATAAAATAGTCACATATCACTTCTTCCTTCTCAAACTTGAATAATGGTAATAATAAATTATACCAAATGAAATGCAATGCAAAATCTTGTAATTTTAGCATAATAGATTTCAAAATTAAAAAAAAAAAAAATAATTTTAATATTTATGCTGAAATTTGAAAGTCATACTTATTAGAGTACTTCCTTGTCGTTAGTATTGCAGTTGCTTTAGTTGTTCATCGGCTTCTCTCTTCAAATATGACAGAAATGAGTGTTTGTATCATTTTACTATTTTCAACATATATTTTTTTAATTTTAACATTTCCGGTTCCAAGAATGCGAATAGCAAAGGACGAAAGTAACAACAAAGTTAAGTAGATTTTGAGAGCAACGTTGATGACAAACATATATATATATATATATATAATAAATTTTTCCATAATTCCAAGTGTGTGGATTCATATCAACACTTATCTACTGTGATCGCTTTGATCGCTTGCTCTTGAGAGCAATAATATTGGAGAACTTGAATGACAAAGCTTCGCTTTTAGCCAAGTATGCACAATTCGTTTAAAAAAGTGTCTCCTGTATTGTATGGATACGTGTGTGTTTTGTTTGCCGTTCTCGAAAACAAGAAAAAAATTTGTTTTTTTGTTCACTAATACTTATAAATCATAGCAGAAGGATCTATAAAAATATCCGCAAATATTAGGCTAACTGTATCGTACTGGTACTTCTTACTTTTGCAACGTTTACGGAAAAGCTCAAAATTTGTTGGAAGAAATTGTCCGCGTGTAACTCAATTTTCAATTATTTAAATATACTAAAAGATACAAAGAATTGTTTAAGCTGAAAAAAAAAAAATTTTTTTTAAAATAAATGCGTTGGTAAATTTACCTTAAAAATAGTAAAAAAAAAAAAATTTTGAAAAAAATGGAAGAATGGCATGACTGGAGCCATTCTCGCGGGACATCTATGCCAGAAATTACTTTAAATTATCTAAAAAAAAATAGTAAAAAACTAATTTTAAAAATGATTAAAAAATGACACGAATGGAGCCATTTTCGTGAGGCATCTATATCAGAAATACGCGAGCTATCGACAGTTTAAAAATACAGATAATATTTTGAGAACAATTTTCTGTAGTATCTCTTAGTTTTGTAGCGCTTACGGAAAAGTCCAAAATGAGTTTATTCAAATCCTAAAAGATTTAAAGAGTTGGCTAAAAGTGATTAAAACAAAAAATTAAAAAAAAAAAAAAAAAATGCAGTACCCTCGAAAATAGTAAAAAAAAAAATTGTTTTAAATATTAAAGAATGGCACGACTGAAGCCATTCTCGCGAGTCATCTATATCAGGAATTGCTTATAGGCGTGACCTATAGACGATTTTAAATATATAGAGAGTTTTTTTTTTTTTTCAAAAATTTCCTGTTTATTTTTATAATGCTTACGGAAAAGCCTAAAACTTGAGGGAAAAAATTCTTTACGAGTAACATAGAATATAGATATAGATTAGAATACATTCAGATTAAAAATAACATTTAATAATAAAGAAAACATTCCTGTATATGATTACAAAAATAGTTATAATATTTTTGTTATGCAGAAATTAGAATAATCTGATTAAATTGAATTTAAATTGAAAAACAAAATTAAATAGATGCGTACTATACTTTATTGGTTTAATAGTTAGCAAAGAATTCCGTATGATAAATAAACTAAATACCGTCTCAAAAAAAAATTCATAAACTTTTCAGGTCATAATAAAAAGTGATCTGCTTCAATTTGGTTAATGAACGTCTGTATAATCGTGTATGTCTTGATTGATTTATGGGATTAATTCGTATAAACTTGGATATATTCATTCCAAGAAAAAAAAAAATTATATTAATTGCAAAAGAATAATTTTTTTAGTTTTAAAACTTTACAATAAATCAGTCAAACAGTAATTAAATGTATTTTTCATATTTCTATCTCGAATCCATCTCAAATTCAAATGTATATATATTCTTGCTACATGAAACTAAATTTATATAAATTGTTTATGTGTAAATTGTGTGTCATCTATATTTAATTACTCGTTTTTTTTTTTCAACTACTGCTACTACTGTATAAAATCTTATAGTTTTATAATTGAATGTAAATGAGCTCCTGATAATTGTCTCTACATATTTTTATCGAAAAATATTAAATACTGAAATACTGTTGTAACGTTATGCGATGCGTCGATGGTGAGTAAAAATGATCCGATCGATTCCATTTCATCAGGTTATCTTAAAAATTGCAACCTGTAGTGCAACATATATAAAAAGTCTAATTTTTAAATTTTTTGCTTAAACAACAACAAACACGCGAAAAAAGTTTCTACATATTCTATAAAAATTGCAAAGATTAGCCACGTCCGTTTAATATTGTAGAGTATCGAAATTTTATTCTTTTAAAGTTTTTTTTTTAAATGCAAGTACTGGATATAAAAAGTTTGGTCATAGCTGATTCTTACTTATTTTCATATCTCTTTGTATTTTGATGATCATACGTTTAAACACATGTTTGTTATCGATAACACTTTACAAGTCTTTTTGTACCCAACGCCGAATGTTCGAGATGTGTTTGTTTTATCATTGCGTTTGCATATATATTCGGAGACCATATAAAATGTATATATTTTTGATCAGCATGAAATTCAGAATCGGCTTAAGTATACGTCTCTGTTTATGTAATACTTGCGGTAAACATTTTCCCAACCGCAGAAATTAAAGTATCGACTTCAAATTTGGTAAAAGTCTTCGAAGATTGGTCAAAAAACAGGCCTACAATACAGTATGAATATCCCTTTGGTACTTTCTAAGTTCATTCACATAAGTTCATTACACATAAATCATAACAAATACCCAATAATAATGTCCATGTATTTTGAAAATGGGCAATATCCACTACGCCCGTGTAGTATTTTAGAGCATCAAAATTTAGTTCTTTTCAGATTTTTTTTTTTTTAAGATAAAGGGGAATGAGTATAAAAAATTCGGTCACAGCCGAACGTAATTCTGTTTCACTATGTATATATCAAACAATGAATATTTTTGTGATTTGTTTAGTCGTTTCGCTTATTCTGAGTTGAGTTGTGATGTGTTTTGTATTAAAAGAAAATGTTCCATCGAAATTGTAGAAATTTACAATTATTTTATAGAAATTATAGAAAAGAAGCGCCGGCGGATTTAGATGCACCCTTTTTCGCTAATAACATAGGTAAAGGAATGAGGAAATATTAACATTCACAATTCTTTATATATTGTATATTATTAAAGGTTCTAACATTAGTAAATGGAGAACAATATTAAAAAAATATCCCAACTTGAAGTCAATGAAACAAAAAGATGTTCTCAGTACTGTGGAAGTACTAAAGAAATTAAATTACAATGTTGATGATATAATATTAAAGCCAATAATTCTTACTATTGGCGAACATTCAGTAGAGAATCGTTATCATATCTTAAAAGAATGCGGGTGTAATAACGTAACCATATCCTTGCTTTCTCGTTATATAGTGGCTATGAATAAAAATGTTGCTACTTTAAAATCTCTTAATCATATTCCCTATGATTTGGATGTGATAGAGAAGCTAAGGCGAACATTTACCGATGTTGATATCAAATTGCCTAAAAATAGTCCATGTAATGAAAATATAGAAATAAAAGTTTTAAGGCAGCATTTTGTAAACTACTATTTAGAACAAAGACTAGATTTTAGCCAAGATAATATCCAAAAATTGTGGAAAGCATATGGGCGTATTAAGCATAAAAGTTTCTATTCACTGCAAAAAATGATAAAAATATTGATAGAAGATTTAAAATTTAGCCCGGAACGCATAAGCAAAAACGCTTTCACTCTGTATGCCGATTTCCGAAATGTGGAACGCATTCTAAAAGAAATACCATCTATAAATGGTGAGAATATGCAAGAAATATTATACAAACGACCAAAAATTATGATGTCGCCGTGCAGTGCTTTGATGACTATTTTAAAACATATCAAAGACCACGGCATAAAAGAAGATGCCATATTAAAGTGTCCAGAAGTCTTAACATTAGGACCTGACACGATTTTAGAACGTCTAAGAGACTTGAACAAAGTGGAGCAATTGCAAGTTCTAAATTCCAATCCAAGAATATTAAGATTGATACACTATCAGAAAAAGGCACGCCTTCGTTTAGAATATCTAAATCAAATAAAAATGCGTTGTATCTCTTTGCATATATTATCATGCACTTCGGGTGCTTTTGTCAAGTGAGGTCTTAAGAAAAGTGACGAAAAGCATCTGTATTTTATGCGTTCTTTTTTTCTTCCAGATTTGCTCGGGATGGGGAAGATCGTACCAGGGGACGAGATATAGTAGGCTACTTGGCGCATGTTTTGGAAAAGGAAGAACCATCTATACGCGATTTGATGTCCCGTCATCCTAATTGGTGTCATATACCCATCCTGCATATAAAGCATTGCTATGAATTTCTATTAAATAAGAAGTTCTCGAAAGCTGATATCTATGATAACGTACATTTGTTATTATATCCCATGTAAGTAGACTACTTCCATCATTTTCAAATTCACCATTGAAAAATGGAAACTTGTCAATTTTTTCAATTTACTAATAAGATGACTTCTCCACAATACTCTTATAAATATAGTTACTTTGATTTTAAAAAAAAGGAATAAGCATCTCTCAAAAACAATTATCGCATATCCGATAAGCACTACAATTAAGTCTATCATTTATGAGCAGAAACCGCTAGTAAAACATGCCATGATTAGTGTACTTTCATCACTATTTTTTAGATCTGCTGAGATCTAAGATTTTTTAACATCTTTAATTCGTTTACGCAACATTGCTGCGTAGTTTCTCAATATTGAAAATATATATATAATATAAATCAACAAATTGAACTTTGATATAGGATTTAATGATTTTAAACCAGTAATATGTTTTGTTTTTTTTTTATTTGCATTTTTTTAGCAAACGCATCGAGGAAAAGTTACGATTGCTATGTTCAACAAAGTTTCTGCAACAACTGCAACTAGATGTCAACGGTCCATTAAGTAATAAAAATACTTTAGCATTAGCACTCTACTTGATTGAAAGTGACTATCATTTCACTGGCGATGGGGTATGGGCGGAACACTATGGCCAACAAGTGGAGAACTTCAAAAATTTACTCCCAGATTTTCCAGAAACCGTAAACACAGATTACAGATATGGTGTTAAACCAGCGGCTACCAGAGCGGCAGTTAAATAAGTTTCTTGCTAATATATTTATATTTAATTATGTATTATATTACATAAAAATGATGTTTATTAGTAAAATCTATATAAACAATGTTTCTTTCACATTTTTACTAGAATTTCTGGTGGCTTCTATTATTTACGCGTTTACGATTCGTTTTCTTTTGCTTTTTCTTCATCTGTGGTGTGCGTTACGGTTATTGCGGAATGCTTTATTGAACAATTTTTTAATTTATCCAATATCTCTTTGTAAGCTGGTGAAATGGGTTTTTGTATTACCTCGTGATAAGTATATTCGGCGTCTTCATCAAGCTGAAATGAGCCGCAAATTTTTACAATTTTCTTTTTTCACTACGATAAACTTACATTCAAACTATACGACATATCCGAATCGAATCCACTTAAATCTCCACATACTATAAAAGGTATAAGCTCGCGATTTACTTTTGAATCAGTAGCCTCTGCGATCACTTTAACATCATCCACCATAGGATTTATCATTTGGGGTATGTAACCTTCAGGGCAGCTGTAATTTTGACAAACTACAAAGGCTTCTATACTAGAATTACGTGAACTAGGCGGTTTAGCAATTGAAACTTTCTCGAAAAATATACGCAATTGTGAATATAATAAACTGGTATCTTTGCCTCGGAAAATTTTAGCTACAAACGTGCCACCCGACATTAAGACATGCGTTGTAATACTTAGGGCAGCCAACAACAATTGACTTTGTATGTATTCATCGATATCATGCAAACCTGTAACATCGGGTGCGCCATCGCAAACTACAAGCTGGGCTTTTTGATCCTCACCACCAAAATGCTCTATAATTGATTGGGCAGTACTCAATTTGGTAATGTCGCCTTGTATTTGTATAACACCATTCAAAGGCGCCATTGCCTGCAAATCTACGGCAATAATCTTAACATCGTCATTGTTAGAACGGTTTTCGTATAAACGTTTTGATAAAACTTGAGACCAACTTCCAGGAGCTGCACATAAATCTACGGCCCGTGTAACACCTTTTTGATAACAATGAGATTAGAATTTGAAAGGCAAAAAGGGTATTGCAAAATAAATAGCAACGCACCGTCTAATATGTTGAACTTTTCATCAATTTGCAATAGTTTAAATGCACTACGAGCACGCCAGCCTTCTTCTTTAGCTAAACGATAGTAAATATCTCTTTTGTCCTTTGAAGTTTTACCCATTTTCTTCTTCTTTCTTTATTTAATCGATTAGTAAGTAAACAAATATTTTTCCAAGCAATGCATCACAACGAAAATCACTGAACAACCCTTATAACTTAGATACGTTCAATTAGAATTGTTTTTAGCTAGCTATGCTGAAGACTTAAGGGTAAATACGAATGCTTTTCAAAATTATATTCACTCACTTTGTTTTCAACCTAGAAGTAAAAGTTAAAAAACAAAAGAAAACCAGATCGTGTTCGTTTACATTGCATTCGAGATGTTTAAATTATATTTCCAAGCTTAAAAATAATCATGTTTTACGTCCTATATTACGTACAACTAAATTATGTTTGACAATTACTAATCAGCGATGCGTAAGAGCGTATTTTTCATATTTTATGAATACTATCATTGCAACACTGTGATTTCTATACCTAAAGTTCTATTGGCTGAATTAGCAACCGAAAGCATTATTAAAAATATTTACACGTGCGAATTGAACTTATTTTGTTCATCATTTTTGTATATTTTTTAAATAGAAATAAAAACTTAGCATGTCATTACTTAGAATAAGGTAATAAAAACTAGTGGACTTTTTTTCATAAAATTATGAAAAAGAAATAATAATCGTTTAATACAGGAAGCCGAAAACACGTAAAGGTAAAAAGGTGCTTTTGGCAAGAGAGCCTCAGCTAGTAGAGAATGCTCGTGTTATGTTATTTCTAGATGGTCGTAAATGTGGTGGAGATGTAAAACTTTGCATGAAAGATTTACAGCAGCTACGCAAACCTTTGGTGAAAGTTTTAAGCCGCAACAACGACATATCACCTTTCGAAGATCCTTCATCATTGGAATTGTACGTATATTTAGGACTGATGTATTCTTCATTATTATTAATTTTACTGTTTGCAGTTTAGTCCAGAAAAATGATTGTGCTTTGTTCGCTTTTGGCTCTACTTCTAAAAAAAGACCGAATAATTTAATCTTGGGACGTTTATTTGAAAACGAAATACTTGATATGGTAGAATTAGGTATCAAGCAATACAAGGCTTTACCAGATTTTAAAACTGAAAAAATCGGCACTTGTGTAAAACCTTGCTTAGTGTTTAATGGTTCAAAATGGTCACAAACTGATGAGCTTAGACGACTACGTAATCTATTGACCGATACCTTTCAAAAGGATAATATTGAAGCCATACGATTGCAAGGCATAGAACATGTTATAAGCTTTACTTGCACAGAGGATATGACAATTTTGATGCGTTCGTACAAGATTTTGTTGAAAAAATCTGGTCAGAGAACACCACGCATTGAACTAATGGAAATAGGACCATCTGCCGATTTCTCTATACGCCGCACTAAAATCGCTTCCGAAGACTTTTACAAATTGTCGCGTAAACAACCTAAAGAGTTGAAAGTAACTAAAACAAAAAATATCTCACGGGATGAGTTAGGTAACACACATGGTCGAATACATATAGGAAAACAAGAATTGGATAAGATACAAACAAGACGTGTTAAGGGTTTGAAAAAGACTCCCGAGCAGAAACGTGATAATAGACAGAAGAAAAAAGAACTTTTGAAAGTAGCTGCTAAAGAAATATTAATCGAAAAAGAACAAACAAAATCTTCATAGCTTGCCTTAGAAGTAAGTTTCTATACTACAAATTTTTTTATATAAAATTAGTAAAAAAAAGTGGTCTATTACGATCCATGGAAAAAATATATATTAAGCAGATAACATATCTATTATGGTGCATAGTTTTACCAATCTTTTTGTTTTATGTTGGTTATATCGTGAATGTCCGCCCGAATTGAATGGATCTCTAATCATTTTTGCTGAGATGTAATTTTTTAAGGAATTCTTCATCTACGTTAAATGCTTTTTATTGCCTATGATACACAGTATTTGCATTACAAGTAAATCCTGAATTTCATAACTTATTGTTTGTGTATATGAAAGTAATTAATGTGGAGATTTGCATAAAAGCAACGAATTACACTATATATCCTAATGAATAGCAGCTACAATGTTCCGTACACGTCGCGTTCGCGATTCCATTAGCGCTTCTTCTAAAGTTTGTATCATGTATTTCAAAGAATTCATATCTATTTGTACCAAAACATCTTTGCGATTTCGTTTTTCATCTTCATGTATAACTATAGCATTTTGCTCCGGCGTTTCATCTAATAAATCCCGATTTTCATTCTTTGGTTCTGTGTGCAAATATAATTTCATAGTAATGAATATTTCACTCTGCTTCATTAGGGCACGTGATGCTAGACGTACTTCTAGACGCCACTCAAGATTAACTAAACGATAAGCTCTAATATTGGCACTTTTTATAGAACCCTCAATAAAATTACGTTTGCTGTTAACAAATTGCATTAGAACTTGTATTTTCTCCTCTGAAAACCCCAACTCCTGAAGTGACCGTTCGACGGTTTTACCTTCAGCATTTGTTTTAGTCGATTCTATAAGAAGCGATATAAGAGCTTCTACGCTGTGTTGCACATCTTCAGTTTTTAAATTGAAATGACTATAATTATCTGCAATTAACTGATACACCGCTACCTGTTGTTCTGGCCCATTAGCTAAGTAGTCGAAAGCTGCTTTGCATAATGTTATCAAATCATTTGATCGACATCGTATTAGAGGCTTTAAATGTAATTTTTGTTGAGTCTTTAGATTTAGCGACATATCAACCATAATATCAAGAATTTGCCAGTGTCGTTAAATTTTTGTGGGCAAATTGCAATGTTTGCAATATGTGGACGGGGGGTCGCAAGAAGTCTGTAAATAATAAGAAAGTTGACTAAAATTTCTTTTTGGTAACTGAAATGTAGTAAAAAGAATTTTTCTTTCACTTTGCTTAGTTTAGCTTTGAACAAACATGTAGATTTTTCGGTAATAATTTTTAACTTAAAAGAAGTTTGCGTGATAACTACAGAGAAATAAATAAATAAAATGCAAAAAGATGTCTATGAATTATATGCATGATGTTGTTTTTCACTGCTGTCTATTCATTGTGTACGTTTTTTTGGAATTTCTTAGATTTCCCTTTAAAACAAACGTTTTGAATTTCATTTATATACACAAATGTGTACTCGTACCTATTCATTCAAAAATAATTTAAATACATTTATAAATATATATATACTTTTTTTTCTAATCTGGATATTTTAATCAAAAACTTCTTTGGACTTAATTGCTTTTTTCTTTATGAAAATTCTCGTCAAAAAGAAGAGTTAAAACAAATTCACAATAAAATCATATGTAATATAAGATAAAGCAAATGAGAGAAAAAGAGAGAACAGAAGTCACGGTAAACAAAAATGTTGGCAAAAATTAAATGTTAGAATAGATATAAGCGGAGAGAACTAAATGATGAGAGGCGCTAAGAAATATATCAAAACATAAACTTTGCTTCATGTACTGTTATCACAAATTCAATTCAATTATTGTGAATTAATAAATGAGAGACAAACTGACGTTGGTTTGTTCTCAATAAACAAACTACATTTAGTAAACAATAACAATCAGGAAAAATTAAATCCAAATATAATGATCCATAGATAAAGTTATAAATCAAAAACAAAAAAAAAAAGTAAATGATCCGAATTGATTTGCAAGATGTGTACATTTGATTGCTACGGATTAGCAAATGTCCCATGGAATGTAAGTAATAAACTATATATGCTTTCATTTAGAAGATTACAATGTTGGTACAGTTTTTTTGCAGTTGGTGTAACAAAATGAAAGAACTTCCGACAATTGGTTGGAAATTCCCTAAAAGCTAATTAGAATCGAATTTACCCATATTACAGATTTAGAAACTAACAGCAAAATGTGATATTCACGATTCATACAAAAGCTTCATCGCAAAAATTTTATTTTATCGAAAGGGTTAAAACATCGCCATCAAAGAAAGAAGTCATTGAATAATTCTAGTGCGTGCAGTGAAAAAGGTGATATTTTTACAAATTTTATGAAGTCCTCGTAACCATTTTTCTTTTGGCATTAAACGAGCGAGTTTCTTATCGAAAAATCTGCGATATTAACATAATAACTATTTACAGCACACATGCAAACGTACAAATTTAAGATCATTCATTACACGAGAGGCAACCGATAAGAAAAAAAAGAAGGTAATTGATTATAATAATGTATAATAAGGCTGCAATCTATAGACTTTAAATGAAATATGAGAGAGAGAGAGAGAGAGAGAGAAATAAAGAAAAGCTCTTTTTTAAGCAAGTGAAACATAACCTTAAATGATGTTAACATGCTTTGAGCATGAATTCAAATGTAACCAAAGGAAGAAATTTATTTCGACGATATAATAATATAAATGAATAAATCCAAAAAATTTTCTACATTTTTACATCTAACGATACTGCGCAGCGAGTTAAGTGTTGAGCAAAATCATTACAGCTGTCTAGTGCCTATCTTACTTTTTTTTAGTCCAAGAGATTATTTCATTGGTTTAAATAAATTGTAATAATAATGTATTATGTTGAACACAATGACTGCTGCATAAAAAATGTTGAACATTTTTGGCAAAATATTAATCTTGCTGCATGTATATGCATTAACCAGCAAAACAGACGGAGAGAGAGAGCGAGAGAGAGTAATGCATTTATGAAACTAAAAACAAAATCCAACACTTTATATTATGAGAAAAGTTTCTAAGTCATGGGGCAAAATTAAAAATATATTATTAACTATTGTGAATTTACGGAAAGTAATTAAAATTGTCTTTCACAAAAGATTTACTTCTCAAACAAATTTTTCGCTCCATTAATTTTGCGGTTCATTAATTTTTATATAAACAAAATGTATTGGTGCTGCATGCTACAAATGCAGCAGCGCTGCAAACAGCATAAAAATGGTACTGCAAATACGATTTGAATCTACGAGCTTATATCAAGTTGAACAAAGCGAAAGTAGCTGCAGTCAGCAGTGCTGCATATTTTCTTTTCAAGAGAGAGAGAGAGAGAGAGAGTGATGTACGTATTAAAATAAAACAAAATCGTATGTTTAATATTTCAAGCGTCATATGACTTTAAAGCAGTCGTTTACATTTTTATTAGAATAATTTGGTTGCGATTTTTTTATTAAATAAATTTCCCTGAAAAGCATTGTGAACTTTTTATATCGAAACTATGTTTGAAGAAAAATTAATAAACGCTGTAGCCAAAAGGGAAGAAATTTATAATAAACACCTTCTAGGTTACCGCAATAGGTTAATAAAAGAGAAAAACTGGCACGTCATATCCAAAGAGGTAGGCAGGTCTGGTAAGTATAAAATGAAAAAAAAAAAAAAGAAATTTAAATAATTGATCCAAATCTCTACATTTTCCAGTTGATGAGTGTAAAGGTAGATGGAGGACTCTCAGGGATCGCTTCTTGAGGGAGTTTAACAAAAAGACAGGCGGCGTTACCTCCTCCGGAAATCTCAAGTGGAAGTTCTACGATAGGTTAGAGTTTCTAAGCGATCATTTATCGCCAAAAGTGTAAGTATCATGTTTATATTAACGTTATATGTATAAATTGCTCCTTTTTTCATAGGACTGAAACAAGTTTATATTTGGAATCGCCGATAGAAATTCCGGAAACGCCTATCGAGGAGATATCAGAAACTAACCACGCTCCTTTTCGAAAGTCTGGCGAGGACAAATTTCTGGACGCTGTGACAAAATTGTCCGGTTTTGTAGAACAAAAATTGGAAAGAGAAGAGAGAGACGATGGTTTTGAAAAATTTTTAGGGTCAATGCTTAGAAAAGTGGATCCTCAACTCCGCGACGGTTTAAAAATTGATATCTTAAACTTTGCCAATAGAAGAATCAACGAAATAAATTCCACTACTTTTGGAATTTAGTGTAATTTTATTAAGTAGAATGAAAGAAATAAGAAGTCTTCTCGAAATATATCGAATTTCTCATTGCAATATATACTTATATGAAGTCGTATATAGCGGCAATAGCTGCAGTAAACAGTGCTGCATATTTGTGGCAAACTTTTCAATTTACTGCATTGCATTGGTAAGTTAGACAAAGAGAGAGAGAGAGAGAGA
>KK351018.1:3927094-3947273 GCA_000671755.1 Glossina brevipalpis
TATTTGGACGGAATTTCGCTTACTGACATTTGTTATTCCATTGAAAATGGATTCATTCGTGTAACAATTATTATTCTTCGAAACATTTGTTAAGGACGAATGGAAAATTGAATGAAAAATTAAATTTGAGTCTTTTTCTGTTCTATTATATTAGAGACATGTTGCAAGGCGATAAATTTGTTAAATAAAATTGTGCGGATGGCAAAGTTATTACTATGATCGGCAAAAAGAACTCCTCCAAACTGTAGCTAACCGCGAGCGTACGAAACATGAATATAAATTAAACAGAAATATTAGTTTGGGGAAAAGGTAATCCATTATTTTCCAATTCGAAATGTTAAATAAAGTCCTGAAGTTCTTATAAGATTGGATGGATTACCTTTTCCCCAACCTAATATTATCCATTATTTTCCAATTCGAAATGTTAAATAAAGTCCTGAAGTTCTTATAAGATTGGATGGATTACCTTTTCCCCAACCTAATATATTACAAATGTAAAATGAAACATTTCTTTATCAACATTTCCGCATCAAAATTTCTATATAGCAGATAATGCATTGTCAACAAATGCTGTGAAAGCAAGACAGTGGAAATAATATGAGCAGAATTACTGAGTTGGAACATTTTGTTATCATTGTAGCTGAAGTTATGTGCAAAAGTTCAGTGTGTATGCCCTCCGTGGCATCGCCTACATCATGTGAATTTATAGCTCGAAAGTATCATTTTTAATGAACGCCTTTTAACCGGATCTTTTTACTTTTGCTTTTCGTTGCCTTCACCATATCTCCTCCCTATTTTCTAATAAGATGAGAAAGCAAAGCGAGTAACGCATCTTGTTGGATTCTTGTGAAATGTAAAGCAATTGTTTGAACGCATACGATCGTATCTTAGATTTTTTAGATTTCAATGAAATAAATGACGAGACTTGTAATAAACACAAACTTTTCCTTTCTTTTCTCATTTGTCTCGCACACTATCGCAAAAATGTATGGCATAAGTTTCTTAATGTAAAACGTAACTAACATCGAATGCCTACCCAAAGGCGAATCGATCGGTATTGTACACATGGTTTTCTCAGTTGTTCACTCGTATTCTTTAATTGGTTCTGGATTTATGATAAGACATCAATTTTTCTAATTATAACAATTGAAGCGAATACATACTTTCTAATGTAAAATGTAAAAAAAAAACAAGCAAAAAATTGAAATACAATGTATGAAAATTCAATCACAATAATTTAATAAAAAATTACGCAACACATTATTAGGAATCAATTAATTTAAGTTCTACTTAAGAATACATACATACTAAGAAATTTGTTTATTAGTAAATTTTCATTTTAAATTGTAAATGTATTAAAAACGACCCACAAACTAGTATTTAAACTTAACTGTTGGATTTCTTCCAATTAAGTAGAAAAATCGACAGGAAACAGCTACCATATGTTTAATAAAACGAATACGAAAACCATTCGCAACAGGTAGAAAAATCAATTACAATAGATAAAAATTTAATCACAATAGTCTAACCAAAAGTTAACTAAATGATTATTTGTGAAAAGCAAATAATTTAATATCTAGTTTAGAAGTTACGTTCAAAAAAACTTCAAAAATAACTCTAAGAACATAAATGTAAATATACCAGCGGTTTTTATTAATCCTTCTAAAGACTTTTGATTTCTACTTTTATTATAACTTGTTCTTTATGTTGTAGTATCCTGTTGCTATTTAATACAGAGCAAACAAGAATTTATCATTTGCTTTTATTATTTTCCCAACGTTATGTATGCTTTTATATGCTCATCGTAATAGTATTTTATTTTTTTACGCTTCGAATATATTTCTTGACATCAGTTTTGGTTTCCGACGAAAATATGGGAATTTGACATTGTGTGTGTGTGTGTGTAGGTGTGTGTGTGTTTATTGAAGAAAACTTATATGTTTGCAATAGTCATTACAATTCCTTCGATGTCGAAGGTCATTATTCCAAAATATCGATACCGAATAAGAGAATTTTGGATTCTCGATTTAATTATTATTCTATTAAAATATTCCCTAAATAATTTATGATCAATTGAAAACTGTCGATGAACTTTTGAAAGGCCTATCGGAAAATTCTGGTTTGAAATCTACGAAACCAGCTTTTAAACGCTTTTTTTTGAAACCCCAAGGAGAATAGCATATGATTTGTCTTCTACTTTTACAGCTTATATTGACGCTAAGCTGCGTCGATTTATTGAATGCACAAATTTATTAATCAGCTGTTCAAGAGCATTATGAATTGAATCTTGTGCAAAATATTTTTATATATATTATTAAATTCATGGATCCATTCGCATAGAAAAATAATTAAAATATTTAAAAAAGCTGACACATACACATACGCTATGGATTTTGACAGTCCAGATGTTGAGAAAGATTTCCCGGGTTTGTATGCATCTGAGGGTGTAGACGGCAAAGTGAAGAAAAGCAAAGATGAAAGTGATTGTAAGTTCTATATACAACAACAATAGTGTATTCTCCAAACAAAGTAATTTCAGACAGTGAAGGAGATCATGATAAGTTAAGCAAAAAAGACTTACTCATTGGACGTCGTAAGGATAAAAAAGAGAAAAGTAAAGATCGAGGTTACGCAGCTTTAGAAGGTGAAAGCTCGCCTGAAGAGGAACTAGACGCTAAGCAAGTAGTCAATAATCGTTTCATTTATTTAAGATTTATAGCATTTGTGTTATTTAAATTTTAGAAGTCCTTCTAAAGCGAAGAAATCGAAAGCTTTTAAGTTCACTTCATCAAAAAGTAAAGAAAAACGAGAAAAATCTCGCGATAAAGAAAAAGGTGAGAAGGATGGCAAAGATGAGGAGAAATCTAAAGAAAAATTAGAGAAGGAAAAAAATACTGAAAAGGACCGTGAGAAAGATAAAGATCACAAGAAAAAAGAACGCAAGGAAAAGGATAAAAAAGAAAAATCAAAGGATAAGGACAAGGATAAAGAACGCAAAGAGAAAAAGGAAAAAACCAAACAATCCAGTATAACGTCAGAAGAAGCTCTAGAATTAGGTTCGCCTGTTTTTGGAGTATCCGTTAGTTTGGCTACAGAACGAAGTCGTTGCCACGATGGTATAGATATACCATTGGTGATTAGAGATTGCATCGATTATTTGCAAGAATACGCTTTAAAGAGTGAACAAATTTATCGGATTGAACCTATGAAAACTCGGCTTTTGCATTACAAACGTTTGTACAACAATCGAGAAAGGCAACCAGAAACCGATGAACTTGATTTACCGATGGCATGCGGCTTAATAAAGTTATTTTTGAGGTAAATTTTGATTGAGAGTGATTTTAAAATTTGTGAATTTTGAGTTTACATTTTAGAGAGTTGCCAGAACCAATTTTGACCACCGATTTAATAGCGCATTTCGAAGAAGTGGCTTCCTATCCGCAGGTCACGCGACAACAAGAAGAGCTAGAGCAGTTATTAGAACTCTTACCAAGTTGCAACAAAACTTTACTTTCATGGATCTTGCTTCATTTCGATGCGGTCATCCAACATGAAAAATGGAATAAAATGAATGCTCAATCCTTAGCTATGTTATTAAGCCCACCTCTTCAAATGTCTCACCGTTTACTGGTAGCGCTCTTGTGTCATTGTACTACATTGTTTGCAGACATAAAATTAATAAAGTAAGTTGTAATCATTAATGTGACAGCTCAGATTAGATAACATGTATGATAAGAACTTTATACAAAAAACGCTAACTAGGTAGTTAACTATTTGAGCTTGTTGTAATCTAAAATGGCTCAGCCTCAGAAAAGGAAACGATTTGCCAACATAGTGAGATTTCTAGTGAAGTAAGATTATATGATTTTTTTTTCGGTGTTTAGTCAATTCTTTTTTCTGTTATTCTTTTATTTCTGTTCGCCAGATATGTACCCCCACTAAATTACAATGCCTCCAGCCCTATGTTACCGGATACTCCCGAAGAGATACAAATTGAATTGCGCAAACAAGAAAGTTTGTTAAATCAGATTCACTCTGAAATGAACGCTGGTTTTGTATCGAAGAAACGTGAGGAACAGTTGTGGGAAGTTCAACGTATCATAACACAATTAAAGCGCAAATTACGCAGTTTTGAAAGGAAACAAGAGAAATCCTTGGAAGAATTAGAAATTAGTACAACTAGTTTAGGTAATGGCACTACAGATTCGACAAAATTTTTAACAACAGCTGTACATACTGGTTCAGACGATGAATCCAATAAAACTATATCCACTGCTAATGTTTCTTCATCAGAAACAAATGAAGTAAACAATGCTGTCCAGCAATTAGACGCAGACGAAGATTCTATTCGGGAACCGATTGATCCATTGGCTTCATGTGGTTCGCCATTAAATAATAACAGTATTAACGATCCAACGGAGGACTTCTGCGTCGATGAACATTCCGGTTTTTTGTTGGTGTCAAAAACTCATCCCGATTACGCTAACTTAATACGACTACAGTTGGAAAATCAAGAATTCTTAACGTGGAAAGCTCAACTACAAGCGCGTATCAGTGCCGAACGCGCTGAAATATTGCGCTTAAAACAGACGCTGCAGCAAGCTACAGCTAAAAATCCTCGACTTAAATTAAATAATAACTCCGATGAAGAATCGGCCATAGATGGCGACTACGAACGTATTATCGAGCACTATATAAAAGAGAATACTCTTTTGGAACATAAAAAACAAATGCTCTCTAAAGAGATTTTTGAAGAAAAAAAACAATGCATAGCGTTGCAGGTGGAATTAGCAATGCAACAATTCTAAATCACACAAAAACTTTAAAAAACTATTTTTAAATTATATAAATGATTAACATATAAATCTTACGATAAATAAAACATACAATATTAGAATGGCTCTATTAGCCGACAACATAACTGTACGTGTTGCTCCTATTATTTCTTTTGTGGCATTTTATTGATTTTCATTTTAAACTAATTAACACATCATTTATTTTTTTTTTACAAAATAGAAAATGTCGTTTATATCATACTTTATGAAATGAACCATATTATCTAGAATTAGAAAATTTGTTTTATATAAAAAGTAACTTACTGTGAGGAAATCTTTGTTTTCAAGTATTTGAAAACGAAATTTTAAAAAAACCAGATATAAGACTTTTAACACAATGAAGCCGCGCTTATTTTTTCCTACAAATTCAAACATATGGCAAGCAATGTAAATACACACAATGAAGCCATGCATTTTGCTTGTATTTTTCGCCCCCAAGCATAGGAATATAAGCGCAGCTTCATTTTGTTAATAGCCTAATGGATTTTGTTTATAGAAATTATATTTATATTACACATTATGGCCCTATTAAGAAACCAAATAAGTGCTCTACTATCTTAAAAAAAGGATTGGAAAATTAGTTACGGCAACTCTACATTTATCAAAATAGTAAGCAAATCCGGCAAATAAAAGCATACGAAAAATAAAAAAAACAAGATCTTATGAAATAAAGATCTCACTATAAAGATCAACAATACAATAATTTTATAAATTGCAAATTACAAAATTAAATTCAATTAAAAAAAGAGGAAGAAATAACAATCTAAACTAAGCGATGACTTTATTAAGCCTCAGATAAAATATTTCGTGCTCGCACTGAGTCTTTTTCTTCTACGGCAACGCAGTGAATTACATGTTGTTATTCGATGAATACTTTAAAAACAAGAATCGAACAATAATGAAATTGGTTACTCAATTTAAGAAATCAATGATAAATAATTTATTAAGTGTTTTATATTATAAACTATTTAACTTAAATGAATCAACCCTTTTTTTGCAAACAATGAATAATTTTCAACCTAAAACGGAAAATTACTCTAAAAAAATCACTGTTTACCGAAAATGAAATCCCTTCTATATTTGACATTTTTCGGAGTGGCAATCCGGTTCAAATATTTTCTTGCCAGATAGCAGAGTGAAATCTGATAAATATAGAATAGCTCTGTCCATTTACAACCGGGTGAAAAGTAATACATTTAATTATAAAAAATGTTGAAACAAATAACTAAACAATTAACGGTGCAAACCATGCGAAATTTCTCAACCACAGGCCAGGTAAATGTGAAGTTTACATTATCGGATGCTCAGCTAAATTGAAAACGGAAATCCTAACTTCTATTTCTTTGAACTAAGTTTACGTAATTTTGCTTCCAGATTTACATATCTCCATCTTTCTTTTAATCTAGACATAAGTTAAGTTTGAAATAACTTAACTTATTTGATTAAAAATATTAATTTGATTTATAAAGTTGTGCAGTAGTGGATATAGATTTATCTATATTCAGAATATTAAGAATTACGAAACTTATGTTCTTAATTTTAAATTAATAACTAGAAAGGAGGGTACAGCTTTGCAGGCGCATTTATTGATCGAATAAGATAATTTTTATAATTTGTTTTTGCTTTTAAAAACAAATTTGATCAATTTTCAAAATTCATCAACTAAAAGTCTCTAATGTTTTATTTTTTATTTTTGGCAAACACTAGCTTTCCATTAGAACGGATGGATGAAAAATTCTAGATAAACTTATAATTGATAAAATATATATTTTATAAGACTTCTTAATAATACATTTAATAAAAATGTATGCATTTTTAGAACAACTTTAAAGTGGCCGTCTGTGGAGCATCTGGAGGCATTGGACAACCGTTGTCCCTCTTATTGAAGCAAAATCCTTTAGTCAGTGATTTACGTTTATATGATATTGTTCATACTCCCGGCGTAGCAGCAGATCTATCACACATTGATACTAAAAGCAAAACTGCTGGTTTTATGGGTCCAGATCAAATTTCTGGAGCATTAGATGGTACGTTGAATATTTCATTAAACTTGCTAAACAATAAAAAGAAGATTTTTTTTTCATTTGACACGTGGCCATTAATTTGGTTAGAATTGATATGATAAGATGTTTTTGTAGATAATTGTTGTAATTAGGAAACGAAGACTTATAAATGTCAAATGTACAAGTGTTCATAAATAGCAAAATATCGTATTTAACAACATGGACTGTAGCTACAGAAAAGTTAAACGAAACATTAGTAAACAATACGTAGCAACTATCGGCACCATATGTTTCGTAAAGGAAATGTTGGATCTTCATACATTTGTATTCGTTGTCATTTCTCCTGATAAGTGTTTTTTTTAATCTACTACAATTTTCTTTTATCATTGCGTTATCTGTGCTATAATACCAGTTAATTAGTTATGTGAAAACATGTTTTTTAAAATAAAATTGAAGATCAAACTTTTTGATAAGAAATTAATGACGTCATGAGCAACATCTTATCGCCATAATAATTTGCAAAAAAAAATTCTCTGCTAATAAATCCAAACTGGTTATATGCTTAGCTATGCGGCCGTAAGCTACACGAAAAAAAATGCAAAGCACGTTCAAAAAGTAAACAAATTATCCTCGCTCTACTCATATATATGCTATTTATTATACAGCGATCTTAAGTTTCTTAAATGTTTAAAATAGATTAAGACAAATACCCCAATTCGTACTTTTCAATATATGCTTGATGCTTTATTACTGGCTAGAACTTTCTATTCTCAAATTGCTATGAGGTTAAATTCATGAAGCCACCTATTCCGTCCAAAAGTAATTTATAATCGTCACCCATATATATATAGTTTGGGGAAAAAGAAATCCATCCAATCTTATATGAACTTCAGGACTTTATTTAACATTTCGAATTGGAAAATAATGGATCCATCCAATCTTATATGAACTTCAGGACTTTATTTAACATTTCGAATTGGAAAATAATGGATTTCTTTTTCCCCAAACTAATATTATAGACAGATTAGATTTAATGCATGTGACTACAGACGAAGTAGGTTTTAGCTGTAAAGAAATTTTTCTCTCTCGAGAATGGTTTTAAAAAAAAAAAAAATGGTCGTTAGCTTTCTGTATAAATGTCAAGTCAATAGTACAAAAACATTTTCAAATCTTTTTTTAAAAAAAAAATTGATGAAAAACTTTTGAATACGAAATTTTGTAGAAAAAGCAAAGAACAAAACACAACAATCCTTTCATTAATTGTTTTCTATTAACTTGTATTTAAATTTTAATTTTGTATTTAATTTTTTTATATCCACATATACACTGTTCTATTTAATTTCATTTTCATTTATATTTTTTTATTATTATTAATAATGCATTAATATAAATATATAAATGAACTAATTTATACTTTTTCAAAATTGACAATCTTTACTTGTATTGTAATAATTTTCTAGTACTACTTGATACTTCTCACCGTTATCTCATTAGATAACTTATAAAAAAATATATTTTATACAATCTTAATGTTTTTTTTTTAAATTTTTTAGGTGCTGAGGTAGTTGTTATACCTGCTGGGGTCCCTCGTAAACCTGGGATGACTCGTGACGATCTTTTCAATGTTAATGCAGGTATTATCCGGGACATAGTCAAAGTCATCGCCGCAAAATGTCCCAAAGCCATGATCGCCGTTATTACTAATCCTGTTAATACTTGCGTACCCATTGCCGCCGAAATAATGAAAAAAGCAAGTGAAATACGTATACATATATATACAGAAATTTTTTTATTCAAAAATTTTCGATTCCCTGTTCATTAGGCTGGTGTTTATGATCCTAAGCGTTTATTCGGTGTATCCACGTTGGATGTGGTACGTGCTCGTGCTTTTATTGGTGAGGCCGTTGGCGCAGATCCCCAGAAAGTTGACATTCCTGTGATTGGTGGTCATTCTGGCATAACTATTATTCCAGTTTTATCTCAGTCACAACCTGCATTTCAAGGTGATCAGACAGCCATCGAAAAAATGACAGTACGCATACAAGAAGCTGGTACAGAAGTAGTTAAAGCTAAAGCTGGCGCAGGTTCGGCAACATTGTCTATGGCTTATGCTGGGTCACGGTTTGCCAATTCTTTGCTTAGAGCTTTGAACGGTGAGAAAGGTGTAGTCGAATGTTCATATGTACAATCGAATGTTACTGAAGCCACCTTCTTCGCTACTCCTTTGGTTTTGGGTAAGGATGGAATTCAAGAAAATTGTGGCTTGCCCAAATTGAATGATTTTGAGAAAAAGCTATTAATTACTGCCTTACCGGAACTTAAGAAGAATATTCAAAAAGGCATTGACTTTGCCAATAGCTAAATAGCTAGTCTATTACATGAATACCAACAGCACATATACTTATAAAGTTGTAGCCTTTCTTCCATCAATGTGCACCAGGGTTTGGAGAAGTAGCAAAAATAAATGCATTTTTCTACGTTTTGAAAGTTAAAGTTTTTTCCCCAAATATTTTTAATATTGTTTTAGTTAAATCCTGTTTTATTTTATTATTATATAAGATATAAAGTCAGTTTAATAAACAAAAAAAGGATGAAGTATGTGGTACTTGGATTAATTATGTTTTTTTCTTCATTTTTCATTTATTTCAAGAGAATGTTTAGTTATTTTTGTAATAAAACAAAAATTTTTTATTATTTGTGTTTCGCGCGGATGAACGATAAAATTTTCTGATCAAGTTTTTCTTGATGACTATAAATAAGTCGAAATCTTGTAGTCTGTTAACAGCTTGTGTTCGATTGTAATCTTTTTTTTGTTTAAAAATTTCGATCTTAACCTTCCTTGAAAGAAAAGTAACCAATTAATAGACTTTGGCAAAAGCTGTCATCAAAATCAAGTGCAAGCGTGTAATATGCTCTGGCCTGACTGTCTTTCGGAACTGTCCTTCCTACCTATCTGTTTGGTTGGCAGTCAGTCGAGTGTTTCATTTTCTTGTCGTTTCCAGAAATCAGTATATACTTGCCTAACAGTAAGTTCTTTTGTGGACAGCGACAACAACGGAATTTCGACAAGTTTGCACACTACTGCCTGCTGGCTCTTTTTTTTTCTTGGGTCCACTTTGTTATTAATTTTTTAACTACGGCTCTATTGCTGACTATATTCCTAAATTAAAATTCGTCCAATAAAGTAACCAAATTTAAAACACAAACGAAGATCCTTTCATTTCAAATCTATATTTCTTGTAACAGAAATCCGTTACAGCATTTATTTGCTTTAGTTTATATTTTCAACCAAAACTTATTGTTATACGTTGAGTTCGAACGAAATCTTTCTCCAGTTACTTACGTAGCAGCCACAACAACCACGGAACTGTATCATCACAAAAATATGCTACATATTTTCATTTAATTCATATTACAATTTTTTTCTTATATTTGACACGAGAACGTGTAGCATTATACGTTGAATTAGAATTCATACTATTTGATATTACATTTTACTTGATGTAGTAGAAATTCATTTTATTCTACTATTTTTAATAATTATTATGAAATATAATAATATTGAAGAGTAAGCGTTGAGAAATTATGCATTCAAAGAAAATTTTTCTATCACTTCAATCATTTAAACGTTGACGAACAAGAAGGAGGATAAAAAATGTCACGACAATTAGATATTATAAGAAGTAAATATAATTTTATATATTTAAGTTAGTTCATTAAACAGTAGAAAATAAAATTTGTGACTACGGATAAAAGCTCGAGATCTAGTTAGAGTTTAATGCATGAAAACGCTCTAATAATAATAATAATAAAAATTATTGGACGGAGGGGTGGTTTCGAGCGTTGACGGAAGCGAGTGTGGTTGTTGGGGGTGGGCGGGGGGTATTGACGATAGTGTTTCTGCCGAAACCGTCTTAAGAAATTATTCGTATGTGCCTAGGGTCGCGAATGTGGACGGCGTCCTCTTTTATTTCCTCTTCCTCCTCCCCCCTGTACCACCTCCTCTTGTCCTCCTCCTCCCGATATGAATTCTCATCCCGGTACAAATTCTTGTACAAAGGCCAAAATAAATCCCTGATTATTGGATACATCTGAAAATCAAAAAAAAAATTATTTAAAAAACAAAAAATTAAAAAAAATGAAACTTACGTTCGGAGGATGGTGGTTCACGATAGTTCCAGAAAGTCCTACCTTTTGAAAAAAAAGATAGAAGAAAATTAAAAAAAAAATTAAGTAGTCAACTTACTATTAAGATTTATATTTTGGAGTCCATCTGAAGTGAAAAATATAGATTAATAATGTAAATAATAAAAAATATATATAAAATTATATTTACCTCTTATAATATCTAATTGTCGTGACATTTTTTGCCTTCCTTCTTGTTTGTCAACGTTTAAATGATTGAAGTGATAGAAACATTTTCTTTGAATCCATAATTTCTCAACGCTTACTCTTCAATATTATTATATTTCATAATAATTATTAAAAATAGTAGAGTAAAATGAATTTCTCTTACAACAAGTAAAATGTAATATCAAATAGTATGAATTCTAATTCAACGTATAATGCTACACGTTCTCGTGTCAAATATAAGAAAAAAATTATAATATGAATTAAATGAAAATATGTAGCATATTTTTGTGATGATACAGTTCCGTGATTGTTGTGGCTGCTACGTAACTGGAGAAAGATTTCATTCGTACTCAACGTATAACAGTATGCATTCTAATTCAACGTATACTTGTATACATACGTTCTTGTGTTGAATATAAGAAAAAAATTGTATAATATGAATTAGTTGAAACTTGTTTTTAAAATTGTATTAATGTAAAATCAGTAAAATACGCATAGAATCTGGCATTGACATTACGCAGGCAGCTGAAGTAAGTTTAAAATTTTCTAAAATATTATTCAATAAATTTTAATAAACATTTGCAGAGAAAACTAATAGTGTTTTTCGATCGACAGCCTTTTTTGACAAACAGCATATTACACTTTTTTCCGTTTCTGAACAGTGCTGATGTTATAGTTTTTTTTTTCTAGTATTTGTGTTTACGCGTTATCTACTGCTTTCTATTTATTCAATATGAAAAAGGTTTAAAATCTAAATCTTGGTAAATAACCAACCAATTCAGCAGTTGATCAAACCTAACAAATGATTACATTTTACATAGCGTTTACCAAAGTGCCATCTAAAAACGACGTCGAAAGGAGTTGCTGAATCTCAGTCTAATAGAACGTACAAATTCAGAATAACTAAAAAACTATCTTCAACTTTCGTTTTGTTTATCTTTTCTCTCATTAATAAATGCTCAAGATATATCAAAATGCAAATAAAAAATACTTAAAACCTTTAATGAAATCAAATTTTTAAATAGGTGTATGTTTTAAAAAATAATAGTCAATTGCAATTTTTAAAAATTTTTTGAATGTCGGGGAATTCATGTTTTACTTAACATAATTTATATATAATATTTACATATTTTTAATTTGCTAAAGTAAGAAAATTAGCTCATCTTTTTTTATTTTGGGAAACTGAACATCTGAAACCCCATTTCGATAATAAATTATGCAGTCCAGATAACGGTTTTGATAGCTTTTGTAGACGCTTAAGTGATATTCAGTAATAGATTTCATGTCCTCGCTTTCTTCAACAGTCGATTTTTGTAAGCGGTATTCACCATATTCACCCGCCTTAGCTTTAACTACTTCTGTACCGGCTTCTTGTATGCGCATTGTCATTGTTTCAATGGCGGCTTGATCACCTTTAAAGGCCGGTTTCGATTGCGATAAAACAGGTATAATAGTAATACCGGAATGACCGCCAATAACAGGAATTTCAACTTCTTTAGGATCAACACCATTAACTTCACCGATAAAGGTGCGATCACGTACAATGTCTAATGTCGATACACCGAATAAACGCTTCGGATCATAAGCGCCATCCTGTATTTTGGAATATTGAACGTGTGAATGAAAAGTTCATCTTTATATATATATTTGACTTACTTTTTTCATTATTTCAGCTGCAATCGGTACGCAAGAGTTTACAGGATTAGTAATAATTGCAACGAGAATTTTTGGACATTTCGCAGCGACGACCTGTGCAATGACTTTAACTGTATCGACATTGACCTTGAAAAGATCGTCACGTGACAATCCGGGTTCGTGAGGAACCCCCGCTGGAACAACAACAACGTCGCAACCTAAAAATTTTTTTTCTAAAAACTTAACTAGAAGTACTTCTTAAAAATAGGAAAATAAGTGAAGACCTTCTTAGGAAGGGTGTGTGCAGAGAGACACCATTTTTCCAATACCGCAATAGGTATCTTGACTTCGTTCGCAATCTTTTTATTCTTGTACTTTTCGATGTCTCTTTAATCACATCTTTTTTTTTTTGCATTAAACTTGTAGATCGTAAATAACATTTTTATGCGAATCGTATCTTTTAATGATTCAGACTACTGTCGTAATTTTTTGTAATTTAATAAATTGAAAAGTGAAATGTTAGATGATTTGCCTTTATTTATTTATTCAATCATTTACTTATAGTAAGTGAAAATGCAACTGCAACTTTTTGCAGTCAAGTTCCATGAACTATGTTTACAAACCTTACATATTAAAATTACGGAAAATCTAAAGCATGTATTCTTAATTAGATTAGGAATAGGCAATTAAAAGACATATCAGACTTTGTAATACAAATTACAATATAAAATTTGAAATAAAATTTTTGATTAAAAATCAAGCCAATTTGACAACGGTACACCCACTTTCTACAGATTTACTGACAAAATTATATATTTTAAGTCAAAATTAATTTAGTTTAAATAGAATATTGGCAAATTCCGTTCATAAAATAACAAAGTTTTGATGATCTTTAGTGGATCCGAAATTCTGATAAGGTGATAGACTTGATTTAAATTACTACAAGCAACTCTAAATGAGTTAAACTGCTCATAATTAATTGTATTTACAGTGATTGAGCTCAGTGTAATTGTTGTTGTACATTGCTTCTTACACCGTTCACCGTATCGTTTCAATGGGGTCCAGTAAATCGTAATATAACCCATCAATACCGCTACGGACTTGTGAAAGATTTTTACTGTTTGTTACTATTATTTTTTAATTTTTTGATAATCGACATCTTCGTTTTGATATTTAATATATAATTTAGAACTAAAAGTCAAAGTTATCAAATATAAACTTTTGAAAATATTTGAAATTTTCAAAATTGTCATTCATTCTATATTTCTTTTGCTATTCAGGAGATTATTTCAAAATTCCATTTTCCCGTGTATTACAACTGCTCCTGTAACGTTCGGATTATAATTTAAGAAAATGTTGAAACAAATTGTTAAACAATGGAAAGTCTTATCTATGCGAAAATTTTCAACCAGCGGACAGGTAAATTTGTCGAAGTAATTTTCTCTTTCCTCTTAAATTTCTGCTTTGGTATTGGTCTCAATGAAACTCGAATTTATCATGTGATTCCGGCAGAAAAGAATACTATATGACATGAGTAACGGTTAATCTGAAAAAGAGTAATGATCAAAATTTTGAAACGTATCGAGGAATTGTTTTATAACATAATAACATAAATAAGGCGAACGCAGCTAGCTACCTCTAATGAAAACCTTTTTTTTTTTTCATTTCAAGAAAAATTTTCGAGTTGCTGTTTGCGGTGCATCTGGTGGCATTGGGCAGCCATTATCTCTATTATTAAAGAGAAATCCATTAGTTACTGAGCTAAGGCTATATGATATCGTTCACACACCCGGTGTGGTTGCAGATCTATCGCATATTGACACGAACACCAAAGTTTGTGGTTATATGGGTCCAGATCAAATTTGTGATGCCTTGGAATGTAAGTTTTACTTTTTCATGTACACATACATCTTGTATACAGACATGTCAACATATTTATATACACAACTAAAAGTTAAAGACATAACTTTATTACCGAATATGAAACACACAATACTTTAACCGGTGAGGAGAGATATAAAGTAACGGATACGAAATACACGAAGAATATTTTATTTGTTCTATATACGTTTAGAGTTATTTATTAAAGCGGACTTAGGGTCGCTATTAGAACTGTCTCTCATATATCTTTTTTCAACGTATGTATGTATATGACGTTTACAAAGCTAGGTGCAAACCGAGCGCTTCCATTACTGGATTGCATATGAGAGGGAGACTCTTGAAGTATGAATTTCTCTCTCTTCTTCTTCAAGTCATTGTATTAAAATACATTCCTTGAAGCCACAAAATACTACAAATAGAATCGTATGACAATCGTGAACCGAAAGTATCTGACACTTCAGTTTTCAATTTGCTGAATTACAAAAATTACGAAAATAACTAAAAGATGCGTTTCGCATGAAAATTTTATTTACGACCTACAAGTTTAATGCAAAAAAAAAAAGATATGATTAAAGAGACATCGAAAAGTACAAGAATTAAATAAAATTGCGAACGAAGTCAAGATAATACCTATTGCGGTATTGGAAAAATGGTGTCTCTCTGCACACACCTTTCCTAGGAACGTCTTCACTAATTTTTCCTATTTTTTAAAAATTAAAAAAATTTTTTAGGTTGCGACGTTGTTGTTGTTCCAGCGGGGGTCCCACGCAAGCCCGGAATGTCACGTGACGATCTTTTCAAGGTCAATGCCGATACAGTTAAAGCCATTGCTCAGGTCGTCGCCGCGAAATGTCCAAAAGCTCTTGTTGCCATTATTACTAATCCTGTAAACTCTTGCGTACCGATTGCAGCTGAAATAATGAAAAAAGTAAGTCAAATATATATATAAAGATGAAGTTTTCATTCACACGTTCAATATTCCAAAATACAGGATGGCGCTTATGATCCTAAGCGTTTATTCGGTGTATCGACATTAGACATTGTACGTGCTCGCACCTTTATCGGTGAAGTTAATGGTGTTGATCCTAAAGAAGTTGAAATTCCTGTTATTGGCGGTCATTCCGGTATTACTATTATACCTGTTTTATCGCAATCGAAACCGGCCTTTAAAGGTGATCAAGCCGCCATTGAAACAATGACAAAGCGCATACAAGAAGCCGGTACAGAAGTAGTTAAAGCTAAGGCGGGTGCAGGTTCAGCTACGTTATCTATGGCCTACGCTGCCTACCGGTTTTCGAATTCTTTGCTTAGGGGTTTAAAAGGCGAAAAAGGCGTAATGGAGTGCTCATATGTAGAGTCGAAAATTACGGATGCCGCTTTTTTCTCTACACCTTTGGTTTTGGGTAAAAATGGAATCGAACACAACTGCGGATTACCTAAGCTTAACGATTATGAGAAAAAGCAATTGGAGAAAGCCATACCGGAAATAAAAAAAAATATACAAAAAGGCATTGAATTTGCCAAATGTTAAATGATCATAGCAATATAGCACTGATGCCTGTTATTAGGTGCACTTAAAAATTTGATGCCTTTCGCTTTTAACGAACCATAAGTTTCAAAAAAAAAAAAAGAAAAAAAAGAAAAACGTTTCCTACGATTTAAAATCTAAGCGTTTATAGATAAATCTTTTCTTTTTTTTTTTAAATAATAAAAATATAGTATTATTTTTATAGACAATATATGATAATTTCATTAATACAAGTAATACAGTTTACATTTTGATGGTTTGGTGTCAGATTTTCCAAAGGAAAAGTATAACTTTTTTATGTTTTAAGGAGTTACGTTGAAGAATTTTTTTGGTTTAGACAACTGTCCTCTTTAGGTACTGAGCTTTACTGTACGCTTAATGATGATCAGTTTTACACAAACACATAAATAGGAAAACTATATTTGACTGTGGCAGAATCTTTTATATCTAACATTTTTACATTAAAAAGAAATCATAAGTATAGTACGTGGCCGATTCTTTTCATTTTTATATAGATACTGTGTCATCATTAACATAATATATGAAAAAATTTTCCATGTTCTCTTTTATAATGTGCACTTTATTAGTAATGAGCAAAAAAAAAATGAGGAAAGCGAGACGTGTTCTCAATTTAGGTTATACAGAAGTAATGTCCTAAATTCAAGAACGTCCAACATTTTTAAACTGGAAGCCAATATGTAAATTTCTGAGATTTCCGCAAGTTTATCTTAGACATTGACGAAAACGAACGGAGAGATATGCTTGACTTGATCCAGGAGAATCATTATGTAACTCATTGATAGTCCCTTTCGGCGTTAAAATACAACTCTATAAGATATTGTGACGGTAATTGTTTCCTTTTTTATAGTTAACACTAATACAAATTATAAAATGATATCAATTTTCATATCAATTTTGGCATCACTTTCCAATTTGCATTAACAATGAGTTTAAAAACAAAAAGAAAAACTACTGCCACCAGCTCTTACAGAGTTGTATTTTAACGTAGAAAGTGACTATCAAAAACTTACTATGATGATCCCCTAGGATTTGATACTAATTAAGAATATATATGTCGAAGCTGTGGAGCTTTTTTTTGTAAGCGTTGCAAACGTTTTGATATAATTAATATACTCTTGTACCTGGTGGTTCTAAAAAAATGGAAAAAATAAAATTTATTATTGCGCATAATTCGAAGTTATTCTATTATGCTTTTTATGAAGAAAAAGGATGTACATAGAATGATAATCTCCAGACCTGTTGTTTTCTCAGCTAGACGAGTTTGACATTTAATTATGACTAGAATATGGCTTATGATGTCTCTGTGATGCTGTTTAGAATGAGACATATCATATCATAGTATAATAGTTCTCTTAGACCTTAGTGATTAACTTATTCCTGTGATAACTATAAGTATAACTTGATTGTGCTTTTGCTAAAGCTTTGATAACAACATTAACTTTCAATCCGATCATGGCTAAAAACAAGACTTTAATTAAGAAGCTTTGTTTACGAGTAGCTTTTATAAATCTAGGCATGTTATAAGCACACACAATAATAATATAAGGAGTAAGCAAATAGATGCTTCCTTAAAAAATCTCCGATTGAAATTCTGCTTTTGCATTACTTGTCTTCTTGGACTTTTGGTAAGCAAATCGCAATTACTTTTTCATTAAAAAAGTAATTTTGCCATACGATCCGGTGGTTGGAATACAAAATGTTAATAGTCATAATAATTATTATTATATTAATGAAATGAATTGAGCACTAGCAACATAGGTTATCGGCACTTTTTTTTTTTCAAAACGAAAATCAGATATTAAACCTAATAGTTTTAATAAAGTAATACATTAAATTGATATTATGTTCGGTAGAGTTGATTTCAGGATGTACATGGGATTCTTCTAATAAGGGAAAGGTTTACGCAGTCTCAGCAAGAAAGGGTGTGGTATTGCAAGAATTTGACCACAATTGTAGATTGGAACAGAAGATTTCTTAATTGCCCCTTTTGTGTTGCAATGGTCAATGGCCAAGACGAATTCTAGCAAATGTTTTAATCTTGACTTTGTCAATATATTAAAGGAACAAGGTCCGGATTAACAGAAGAATATGCTCATTGTATGCGTATTGTTGATTAGCTTGGTATGACACTTTTTTTCTTTAACGTATCTTTGAAAGTCCAACTTTTCCACGATATCGTCCATAATTATAGGTACAGAAGCAACAGACCTCGTCGCTCGATCAGCTTGCTCATTTCCTAATAAACCGATATTAACAGGTATCTAAAGTATTTTAATCTAATCTCCAGATGTATTTCTTAATTTGTTAATGATGTGTTTTAGTTGGTAATTGAAGGATTTTGGATGGTTTTTATTAATTGTAATTAATCAATCAAATTATTTATAAATTCAAAACAAAATTTCTCTAAGCGCATTTTTTTTTCATTGCTCGGATAGCCGTTCCTCTTTTAAGTTAGATTTTTATTGTTTATTTTTTATTATTTATTATTTATTATTGATTATTTATTGTTTATTATTTATAATTTATTATTTATTATTTATTATTTATAATTTATAATTTATTATTTTTTATTATTATTTATAATTTATGATATAATGGAAATCATTGATAAAAGCTAAATTTAGTATAACTATACCAGTGTCTGCAGTTGTCTAAAGCAATTTTAAAAAGGTCGTAATATGCATAGTAACTAAAATACAGTTTTTAGATTTAAAATTTTAAAATCATGGATGAAAAAAAGATTACTTAAATTATCTGTTTTTAAAAGCTGAAGTTATTTGTATAACTGAAACCTGGTTCAGACCAATATATAATATATAATATTAAATATCTATATAAACTATTTCTCAAGCTTGTTAAAATGACAGATATTGTGCTTTAATGCTCTGAGGAATATATCCTGATACCTTAGCATTGGTAGTGTAAGAAACTTCTGGCATCCATAATATACCACAAGTAGAGTCGCATTTATAACTAAGAACGGTATTTCAAGTAATAATATTTTTTTAGCAGAATGACTTATTTGATCCGTCCGTTTATGCTTTATACTGTTGGGGTTCTCAAGATTGTAGTAACCGAGGTATAAGGGGTGAAATTTACCTCATTGTTACTTGAAGTGTTTTTTACTTAGTTGTGTAACAGACAAGTGAGAAGAACTTGCCACAAAAAATGTACTCTAGATATATATCTGTTATTTAAAAAGAACTTTGGAAAAAAAAAGAACTTTAAAATCAACATACATATATACAATATTTTTTTTTCTATTTATTTATTTATTTATTTATTATCCTTATGTATGTAAATAAATTCAAAAAATATGATTTATAAGTCGCCGGATAAGTAGATCATATATCCCTGTTGATATAATAATGATAGTAGGGATGTGTAAAGGTAGAAATAATGTTGTTGTATAAACTATATGATGAGCAAAAGTGACAAAAAAAAATAGGTTTAAAATCTAAATATCAAGAACTCGCATGTGTTTGGAGAAAGAAGTGAATTTTTGAGATCATATCACTCTTTCAACAATCAAGAATCGTCGTAAGGGTTTGCTTTAATTTTCAAAGAGGAGCATTCGGAAAGGAAGTCATTACAAGAAGAACATCGAAAAAGTTCACCGTTCATAGTAATGTTTGGAATTGAATATAGTTTTATTTACTCTAAGGCGTTATGGAAACATCAACTCATATAAGTTTTCAGTTTAGGTTATGCGGTAGATTTTGTTATGAGGAGAAATATAGATGATTTTCGTTGATTGCACGACATCGTCGATCCATTTTGTCCACCCATTTGTTTTTATCAAAAAAAAAAAAAAAAAAAAAAAAAAAAAGAGATGTCTAGTTAGTTAATAAGGCATAGGTCGTCGTCGAAAAAGTTTTTCACTTCGCCAACAGAACAGGGAACTCTACAGCTAGTTTTCTTAC